>JTDE01004513.1:0-14588 GCA_014338405.1 Paragonimus skrjabini miyazakii | reverse complement strand
TGGTTGCCATGCTAAGCGCGCGCTCGCGTTTATGATTAAGATTTCTAGCCCATAACAGCCCCGGTTTCCGCTCACACGTCATACAAGTTTATGCTAGGTTGGTGTGTGTGACCGACGCCTTCTGTCGGGGGGGGGGGCGGGTTCCTCCTGCCATTCCTCGTCCGTTGGTACGATCTCGTTGGGCGATGGCTCGTCCGGTCGCTCGTGTTGTCCGCCATCTATCCACTCGTGGACTTTGACCGTGTTCTATGACCATCTCGAGATATTCCTCCGAGAGTTGGAATAATCGCGCCCCCTATCTGGCCGTCCATTCCATTTTACTTGCCACGTCTTGCCCATTGGTCCGATCCAGTTGAACGATGACTCATCCGGTCGCCCACACTGTCCCCGATCCGCTCGTTGTGGGCTTTTGCACGTGCCTTCCACCCGCGTTGAGTTATTCCGCCGAATGTTGAAATACTCGCACCTCCGGTTTCATAATCCACCACATTATGAGCTAAATACCACAAGCGGTTAATGGAAGTTTTAACATTCCACTTTGTTACTGATCATTCCAATTCGTTTAGGGAGTTCCTTTTTAAATTTGGGCCGGGAATTTGCAACTTGCGAGTATATTGTAAGTCAACGAGCAAAAACTGTATATTGTGTTTTGTGACCACGGCTCAAAAAGTGTGCCAGAAATTGTGAGACATCAGATTAAGTCCTTCTCAATTATCTGATAGGGTCTGTAAAACGACAATCATGAAATCTGATGAGTACGGATGAGTAATATGTTGAACATCATCTGAGCAATAAGGTTATTTCTGACAACTGTACTACTCAGAAATAAAGAGAAATCTTTATTGAGAAATCGATCTGTCACAGTACTACGTTTTTTATTGTCGTCTGGAATCCACTTGAAATGCACTAACGGTCAGCGTTAACTATTCGAGAGTCAGACAATGTGCATGTTTCTCTGGTAAATGACAGACTGACTTGTTACGTGTCATATCTAAATTGTCACAAGATAACAACTAGCGCGCAAGCAAAAGCACTCATTTAATCAGTAGACAGAGAAAAGCAATGTTACGAGCAAGTTGTAATACTCAACGTTTCATGCAACCCTGGTGGCCTTGCTCAGGAGTATTGTAATCGAACCTACACTTAGAGTAGGAAAACGAAGCGTTAGGTCCAGAAACCCTAACCAAGTTAAACACAAGTAAAACTGATTATCTTAGGTGGCTTGCGATATTTGTATGGTTATTCCGACAGTCTAAACACAAAGGCTTTGCATCATAATGAGTTCGTGCAACCTGATTGTTTGGCCTCATGAACTAATACGGATACACTGTTTCCGGTTCAACAAGTGATTTTATCGAAGTTTTGGAACAGTTGAAAAGTTTGTCAAACTGGTTGAAGAACGACCGACAGGGTGGTAACAGGTGATATGCCCATCAGCCAGCGTCCCCCTCCGCAGCCGTTTATGTATAAGCGCACTGTAAAATAAACACAATCTTGGGAATTATCAAGTCAAGCACTGATGTTCGATAAACAGTTATGTCAGGAACTGTTGAAAAGTTGTGAATTTAACCTGGTATGACACCTGTAGTAATACAGTAATCAAATTACGAAATCGTAAACTATCGGGTCACTAGCAACATCGATACTTTGCCTAGTACACCATGTGAAGTGAATTTTCGCACGGTCACATCTTTAGAAAGCGAATACAAGTTTACATAACAATTAACTCGATTAATTCAGTAATAGCAATCATTAAAATTTACTAGCAATTTAGTAAACGTTCACAAATGAAACCAATTGAAGGACGACCTACTGATTTATAAACTGAACTTGTGGTTCACTTTGTTAGAGCTCGTCAGTTGTTCGTATCCTTGCCACAGCCGGAATAAAGAACTTCGGTCATGCATTTATGAGGCAACCGTGTTAACCACTGAACCACTGCTTTCACACTAAGCACGACCGAATTATAACACATAAACGTTCAACCACTTTCAATTGTGAATAATTATCAGGTTATCCGATCATCTCCATGCGCACTACTGACGAGGTCTAACAAGGGCGAAATTCGAATCTAGTGCTTCCATATGAAAGACACTGACTTCTGATTCCGTTTTATGTTTTATTGATGTATAAAAAGAATGAATTTATATGGCAATCGAGCTAAGTAAATATGAGCTGAATATGAATCTGGCAGGAATCGTGCAAATTATTTCATGCATGTTGATCTGATTAAACATGTGGAGGTACATTTGACGAAATCCAACTCCTACTATCAATCTGTGCTTGATAAATCTACAAGATCTTTTGACAAAAACCTGGAAAACCATTGATGAATTGTGCACCTAATGAGTGAGTATTCATGTATTGATAAGTCGGCTAGTTCAGTGAGACCGGGTAGAATGAAAATTCGTAAGCTAGACAGAAGGACAGTCTTTCGACCGGTGAAGTTAACGTTAACACAGGGTGACCCTGTGATATTGTTTAGCAAACCAAACCCCAGATACATAAAAGAAAGTAATCCAGGTAGGAACTAGTTAATACTTGAGAAAGTGGTGAATAAGAACTTTACTGATGTTGTTTTTCTGTCATAGGCCATAAAGCATTTGCGTGAAATGCTAGGTTCATTAAGAATTTGGCACAACCTGTGTGTGTCACTGTTGAAGAACAACGCCAGAATCGTAAAGACGTATGTCGAAGACAGTAAACATTCACTTCCAGATTCAAAGGAATAGCGTTCTCTACAGCAACATGCTGACCTGCGAGCGTCGGTGATTAGCGGTTGTCCTAGGTTGAAGAAAGGACAAATAGGAGCGATGAAGGAATAAACTGAAAATAGAACTAGTTTATCGGGGCAACAGTAAATTTTGATACTTCCCGGTCGTTTGTGCCGTGGAAGAAACCTGACCCCAATTCTCTGACTCAAACGTCTAACCCGCCAAACAACGGGATATAAGGTTTTCTCCGTGGATCCTATCAGCAGCAAGTAGCTGAATAATCTGGTTCACTTCGGAGTGAGAGGCTTTTTGAAACATCGAATTACCCTTAACCACTTCATCAGAACGTCGAGAAGATACACGTTACGGAATGTTAACATTTCGTTTACTTCCATCAGTCGCAAACGTAAAACATACTAATTATATACATCACACAGATAAGGACAAACAGGGACTAGACTCCTACAAACACACCAGGTATTATGTAGCCAAAACCTCAGCAATCCGATAGGTTGCCTCAACCACTTTTGTGCACATAACGTCGGTCGGTATATTCCGAAAAACACCGTTTCATAAAAAATCAGTAAATTCGGGTTTCATTTACGCAACGGTATCTCGAGTGAGTTTACTAGGGCAACTTGGTGACCTGATGTCATGAGTTTTTTCGAGATCTCCGTGATACTTTTCGATCTGTTCTGTCCACTTAAACGTCACTGCAACAACAGGTGAAATGGCACACGATATGGAAGGTGGAGGAGTTTAACAAACTACCATCGCGATTACGGAGGACTGGTACCCTGGTGGTTTGAACTAAGCACAACTGCGCAACCGCGTACGTTCCAGTTGAAGTGGACTACAGTTTGTGAATAACATAATTGGCTAGACGGTCATGTTTGAATGACAAAGGCAAGAATATAACCTTCTTCTGAACAGTAAATATGAGTTCAGCGCATTTATTCACCTTAGTAGGTGCCTCTCAATGACTTGAATGGGAATTTAAAAAAAGCGGGTGAACTTGACTTTAGTTATCTGACAAAAGCATTACGACGACCTACACACATCGTTGATAAGTGCACTATAATGAGGACCGCATTCACGACACTCGGTCAATTACAACAGTTTAGATGCCAGTGCCAAATGTACATGATCAAGGTAATAAGTCAGTCATAAACCTAATGTTTCATGGATTCAAACCACGTAAGTAGTGTAGCCTTGTTCGTTGTTGTTATGGTCGGAAGGTCCCTAAAATCGGTCAACCAATCGGTGAAGATGAATTGCCAGGCGAGATCCTGAAGAATGGCGGATCGGCGATAGAACGTGTACTGCTCCAGTTGGTTCACTCCATCTGGGAGCAGGAGGTGATGCCACACGATTTCAACGATGCAGTGATAATACATTTGTTTAAAGGTAAGGGTAACAAGCAATGCCCTGACAGCTAGCGGGGCATCAGTTAGCTGAGCTGCGCAGGCAAGGTGCTTACAAGAATCCTTCTAAACCGGCTGAATACGGATGTATTGGAGGCCAATGTTCCTGAAGCGCAATGTGGATTCCGGGCGAATCGGAGTACGACCGCTGCTCGACAGCTTCAAGAGAAGTGCCGGGAAGGCAACCAGCCCCTGTACGCCCTCTTCGTCGACTTCACCAAGGCGTTCGATTCCACAAGCCGCGAGGCGCTGTGGACGGTGCTTGGTAAGTTTGGGTGTCCAGGTAAGTTCGCCAATTTGATTAGATTGTTGCATGTGGGCATGAGGACGAAGGTGCAATCGTGTGGATCTACCTCTGATGATTTTGACATTGTCACTGGCGTGAAGCAAGGTTGTGTCCTGACCCATCCCTATTTAGTTTATGTTTGACTTCCATGCTAACAGTTGCTTTCCAGGACTCTAGGAATGATGGCGTTGAGGTAGAGTACTGGACGGATGGACGCCCATTGGATATTCGACGTTTCGTCGCCCCCATCCGGTTACATACCTCAACGATGCGTATGCTTCTGTTCGCAGTTGACAGCGCGCTGCTTGCACATAGCGAGGACGAATTACAGCGACTGGCCAAGGCTTTCGTGACTGCAACATCCCCGTCTGGACTGGATATCAACACAGGTAAGACATTTTCTTTCTTTCAGCCTTCTCCGGGCGGAGATGCTATCTGTGAACCTCCACCTCAAATCCGTGTTAGTGGAGATGTTGTCAGCAGCTGCACGGATTTTTGCTACTTGGGTAGTAATCTGTTCAACGATCTGTCCGTGGACCGCGAATTGAGAGCTCGTGTGGCAAAGGCCAGTACTGATTTCTGGTTTATTGAAAGACGTGTTTAGAAGAACCACAGCCTGAAGCCGAGCACTAAGCTGTTTGTCTACCGCTCAGTGGTGCTGTCTATACTGGTGTATGGCAGTGAAACGTGGCCATTGTATCAGCGGAATGTGCGTTATTTGAGCCGTTTCCATTTGCTGTCTGAGGCGCATCTTGGGTATTCGGTGGTCGAACATGGTTCCGAACACTGAGGTACTGCGGCGAGCGGAGATGAACGTGATGAAATCCTTGCTGATGTTGAATCAGCTTCGTCGGCTGTGTAATCCCTATCTGTCCCTAACTATATGATGTATATAACTGACCTGTTTTACGTTTGCAACTGATGAGAGTAAATGAAATATTAACACATCGCAGTGTATACATCTTCTTTCCGCTCCGATGAAATTATGACGAGTACTTGTCGTTACAGTCTAGCAGAGATATTTTTCGTATGTAATATAGCGTGCAAGAACCCTACCACTCTCTCCTTGAGGGAAACCTTTTTAGCTAAAATGTTCGCCCACAACTGCAATCGAAATGGCGTCAAGTCGTGAACCTCAACAAAACGGTTCGGAGTATAGTTGGATCATGGCCCATCATGTGGAGCAAGCCCGGTGTCTAAACGTTCACCGTGGACAGTCATAGCTGAATGAGCTATCCACATCACTACTTCTGGTCGTCATCCGGAACGCGAACGGCAAAAGATTGTGAAAGGTTGCTCACATAGTGTTTTGAGGTGGAAAACTAGAATACTCTATCGCCAATAATCTAACACTTTTACAATTAATGGAACGTGAGCAAAAACTATGTTGATAATAACACACTGCTGTCTATAGGACGGTTTGCAAAACGCAGAATATATTGACGAAGTTTACTCTATCGAACAGACCTGAGTGTTGGTCGGTTCTTCAGGTTTTACACTCACATCGTCCATACAATATTATACCAATCGTCTCTGTGCAATGTGGGACAGCTTGAAAAGGTCCAAGACCCAGTACACTTATCCGTCTCCTTAAAATCTAACTGATAGGTTATTAGTTCGGTTTTTTAATCAGTATGTAGTATGTCCACAGCCGATGTACCACTAGAGTATACACCTCTATTGTGCTGTTTCCACGAAACACGTTTTACGTGCTATATAACTTTGTGGTATGAACTTGTCGTAACAAATCTGGGACCTTTCTAATCCATTAAAAATAACGTTTTAAGCATACTGCAGTGAATTAACTGCTGGTTAGAATACACGCCTCCTCGTCGGAACAACTACAAGATCGTGATCTGGCAAGATGCGTTATAATGAAGATGAATAATCACACCATACTACTCGTCAGCAGTCAGGCACAGGTACGTATTTAGCTATTGAAGTAACTAGGAGAAAATACAGAAAGGAACAGTGGAGTGCATTCTGGCGTGAAGTGGTATTTCACAAACATAAACTTGACATTGGCAACTGTGGCGTCTCTGGATCAGTGTTACTTACAAATGAGTGTTTTTGTTTGAATTGGTATTAAAGCGTATGCCCGTTTGCTGATTGTCCGGATAAACAATCCTAGTGTCATCTTGGTTCTTGTCACAAAATGCTATTGCTTCACTGGAATAGCTCGCGAAAATGTCAGAATTTTGTGTCCCATGTATCTCAGTTTGTCCCCACCAATGTAGATATTTTTTGTTATCATGGTTTGGCATACCATATGACTACTGAAACGATGACCCACTCAACTTATCATGATTGCGGCTCCGTGTCATTGAACTTCAAACACTGTGTACATGCTTCGTGTGACTGAATTTTTGTTGGTATCATTTCCAGCTGTCGTGTAGAGAAGTTTGGAGACTTTGTCTAATATTACACGACGAGTGTAAGACAGCATAACTCTACGCTTATGGAGTAGTTAAAGAATAGTTGCACTCAAGGAATAAATGCTAATAACATTTATATCTGGATTCAAAGAAGGTGGTTGGCGGCATCCGAAACGGATTAGCCTGTCACAGTGGCCGAAGCCAAAGGACGCCTGCGCCTTAAACCATCACCCCAAGTGGCTTGCGCTACCCCCAATTTCGGTTCCACTCACACCACGTATCCGGTGTAAACCCAAAGGAATAAGACCAGTAGGTGTGTGAGTGAGGCCTTTGTGTCCAGCCGGCCAATGCTGGTTAGCCAATTGAATGGCTAGCACGAAATGGGAACACTTATCTCTCGAAAAATAAACAGTGAGAGAGACTGCAACGACAAAATCTATACTAGGAAGAAAGGCACGTAAAATGTAATACAAGAAGCATTTCGGTATACGGGTGCTTGTTAGTGCATTCTAGAGAGGATAATGTTGAAAAACAAAACTCAAAGTTGAACTACGAGAAGATCAGACAGACGATTCATCATTCAATACACCGACAAAGCTCAAGGAAAGAATGGGTAGAAGACCGCAGACATCCAAGTTTCTGAAAAGAGGAGCGGATTAGTTGCCAAACGGCCAAAACTTTGGTCGGTGCAATCAACAAGAAAAATAGGATGAATATGCTGATATGACCTACCTGAGCCTAATGTACTCGTTGTCTCTTCGGCGATGGTGCACTATGAGTACGCTGGTGACCAACTAATCCCAAACGGCCAGCGCAATCGCAGCCGCACACATCACAACGCTATATAGTCATATCACCACGACCTATGGCACCGTTGGTTCCCTTGCGTACCGCGCGTTTTCGTTCCCGGTCACGTAATGACAGTTCGCTGAACTCGCGGACGCCCGGCCGAATCGTTTTCCTGCAAGCAGTCCGGTTCAATGCTAAGTGTTCCCAACATCTAAAATCAGTTTTACAACGTGAAAGACTTACCTGCATAGCATCCTGGTATCTCAGCTTTTGACCACCAGGATTTCGGTTACCTGATCTCAGTTGTCCATATAGCAGCTACTTCGGAATACGGTCATCGCCCATCCGACGAACGTGACCCAGCCAACAAAGCTGATTGAACATCAGCACGGCCTTCATTCACGAGGCAGAGGCCTTGATCAGCCAATCTGCTTCGCGGTATTCCATGATCTGCCACGATGTGTTCCATCACCGCCCTCCACACAGTGCTTGCACGTTGGTCGGATATAGCGGCTGCTTCGATCCATCTTGTGAAGTATTCAGTCCTGACTATGGTCTACTGAGTTGCTAAACTGGTTACTGGAAAGGGGCCCATCACTAAATGTAGCAGGTCGCCAACTTGTCTTATGAGGCGGCTCGGATCTGACTATTTCAGATCTACCTATCTCTCTCGTCATTTGACTGTGCACACATCTCTTGTTTTGTTCCGATCCAACTGTGAGGTTTTGGGAAAGTGAACTTGACCTTGTCCATGACCTCCTGCTAAAAATCAGTTCCGTGTGAGATTTCCCTATGGATTCAGTTGGATTTGTTCCGTACGCGAATAAAATCTGGTCCAGTTTAATTGGTATCGTTCCAGAGTGCTATTTGAGAAGACCCTGTTTGACAACGTGAACTGCACGTTCATTCAAACCATTCGACTTCGGGTGATATGATGCAGAATTTACGTGCTGTACACCATTGCTGCGCGGAAACCGTGGGAACTCCCTACTAGTGAAACGAGCTGCGTTGTCAGTACAAGTTGTCACAAGTACTCCAAATGCCGTAGACGAAGATCTAATTTGGCTATCCTAGATTGCGAATCACCTTGTATGACGTGACTGATATAGGTCCACTTAGGGTGAACATCATTTATAATCAAATACATCAGACCATTAATCCGGCCAAAGTAATACGCACGTACTCGTTGCCATGGTTTCTCAGGCCAACTCCAGGGATGTAATGGTCTGAGGGGATTATTACTTTGGTATTTCTGATATACTTTACATGATTTTAAAGTCGTTCCATATGTAGCCGCTAACAGCAACTTATCACAAGAGCATTCATTCTCGCTACCCCCGGAAAAGCAGTTGAGCCTTTGTTATCGCACGTTGTCTGGCGGGATAATTCGAGAGATCTAGATAATACAAATATCAGGTAAACTTTGTTCATCTTTTGGACCATATATTGCTTTACACCAATATTGACCTCCGAAGGTCATCCAACTTCTAAGAGACGTTTCATGTTCGACAATGTTGTATCTTGGTCCGTCAGCCGTCTTATCTGTTCGTTCGAATAGATGTTGCGCCTAAGTGCGGTATGAGGCTGACCAATTTTACTGGTTCTTCCGTCGTTTTATTTGGCTAGTTAAGGGAACTTGTCTCAAGGCATCAGCCGAAGTGTCACTGACTTTAGTGTTGTGAGGAAGTTTTTAACAACAGGCACTTACAAGCAATGTCCACCTGGGCATTCTCAGTGATGATATGTTGGATTCTACTCTTCTCCTAGCAGTACTATCAACCGCCTGTGGTCCGTATGGACTTCAAAATATCACTGCCAAACATGTTGGTGATAATGCTTGACCCTGAAAATCACAGTCAACGGCTTCTTGTCTGACTGGAAACATTTCTGCTCCGATTGTTGCAAAGTTCGTAAGGCAAATACAACTGATCTGAGGGGAAAATCTTCTACTCGATGACAAACTACTACACCAGGCTCTCATGGGGAAACATCGTACCACAGTATTAGTGGTCTGTGTGGATTGTAACTGACAAGAGAGGAGTAAGCATTCACGTTCTTTTTCGCACCAATGAATGCCTGACGCCGCATCAAGTCTCAGACCCAGGGTGTATTTTGTGCGACAATGTATACAATTGAGAAGGTTTTATGGAGGCATGTCGCATAAAACGATGGTACTGCGACAACATTCTTAGAAATGAACAGAATCCAGCTTCATTTCTAGGTTCCGGTGCATCCAGAATGGGTTGCATCCTATCAGCTAGCATATGCAGGTCATTTTTATCTGAGGTTACAAATTGAATTGGTGAAGAACTCACTTTCGGATCCCCTCAGTTTTAATCCGCTTTGCCGAAGACAGTCAAGCACCACGGGTAATGTATAACCTTCTTTGCGTTTATTTCAGATGTCACATGAGTATCACAATAACTTAACAACCCGGGATTCAGTCAAACTGATGACGACTGCACAACAGATGGGCAAATTTTCTGTAATAGAATATACACAGATACCAGTTAATGTTTATGAAATCAGTATGCAATGTCACACACGTTCAAAATGGTGCTTCTCAAGAGAGGTCTTGGCCGTCAATGATCGGACATAAGTAAAAATGTCCAAAATCAAGATGGCGACTAAAGTGACCTTCACATGGGCATAATTATGTCATGGGGAGTAGGCGGTGAGTAAACAGAAAATTCGAACAGATGTTACAGCCATCGGAGAACGTAGAGTACGAAACTTCTACGCAAGACAAAGGTATTTTCACAGAACGGAAGAATGGTTCAGAGATTCGCAAAGATACATCTGGGTATATAACGAGAACGTTTAGGATTCCGCATTTGCAGTGTTGTACAGGGATATTTGTACTGTTTTTTCTGTGACCGAGTAAGCTCCTGTTCGACTTTTGACTTTAAGGAATAAGGCGAGGTCCGTGCTTTGAAGAGACGGGCTTGGAAATTGGCCTGAAATCCATTTAGTTCGCCAAATTCAACTTGAACAAACTGGAGTATTTGGACAGAACATCCTCAGGTTTCTGCGATCCTTTTGACCGTTTTTACCGTAGATAACGTTTCTGGCTGAGTTCTGATCCAATTTCAGTCGAGTCGATTCGGAAAACTCAGAGCCGCTACACACACTGCTAAAGTTCGCTCTTTTTTGCCTTGTAGGACAATGACAGTGTACTTTCTCAATACCACAATCAGCTTTTCAGTATGCCTGTGCACAGCTGATTAACACGCGGAAATTGTGAACAACATTTTGATAGAATTAGTATGTATTATCGTTATCGACGCTTCAGTATCCATATCCATACGAACGGGTTATCCATCGATTCCCAGCTGCACAGAATATGGTGAAGTTCGGAACGACAATCAGTCACGGTACTCAAAACAGTGTTAAATACAGGGCCGTTTTTGGTAGTATAGTCGACAGATTTTACTGGTTCCTTTGTCAATTTAAACGTTGACCAGAGATGTACATTTGGACCACACATGCCAACCAGATAGCCAGTTTTACCCCACAGGTGACAGCCTGTCTGTCTATGGCCATACTAGTCGACGGGAGAATGTTGGCGTCTGCATTGATAGCACGTAAATGGCCTGCTCGGTTTTCTCAGTGACCCAACGGTGAATTTGGCAACAAGCCGAACAGCGTCCGTGTTGGTCCTTCATGTGCCTGTCCGCCCTGGATCTTTGAACTCAAACACTATAGGGCTAAGTCATCTTCAAATTTGGTAGGAGGAATCTCGTTACAACGGCAACCAGGCATAGCCTGCTGAATGCATCCAATGAAATCATCCATACTCTCATCTGGAAATTGATGCAGTTTCGTGAACCAGTATCTCAAAGTGCAAGTATGTTGTTGTGATCCTCACTAGTAATTCAGTGCAATAAATGTGTCCGAAACATCCACTTTACTGCCACTGTGTGAGCATTAAAATACCGCTGGTCTCCATCGTCGAGAAACTGTTGCAGTAATTTAATTTCGTGGGTCTCCGAAGGAACAGTATTTTATTGGAACAGTACTAGTTCCAAATAGTCCAGAAATACTTGTGTTGATTCTGTACGACCTCGGATTCAATCGGTAACGCGTAGACGATAAATTCAATCGACGGATCGATGTCGATGGATCGAATGGTTAAAATCAAATTATTTAAACGACGCTAGTAAATTAACCCATCCAGGTATCAGAATTGGAGTCGGCAGCGAAAGACGATGATTTAACAGGGTACTAAGTAGCACAATAATAAACATGTGAAATATATTATAAACCTAAATGATGATTCCTCGTGGAAAACTGAACTGTACAGAACCAGTAGTCTGAAGGATGCGTGCTGTCAAGCCGTATGACTAATGCGCACCTAAAGTAAGGTAGAGCTCAGACCGAAAATTCGGTCACTATGTGATGTAAGATGGTCCGTTTACTATAGATAATCTGGTCATTGCGCTAATAAGAAACAAAGTAGACACGTCCCATGCCCGAACGGATAGCACCTCGTGTTTAGGGACCCGTATTGGATTGACATGTAGGACACCAGGTTGAATCTGTGACACCATTTTGAACTGTGGGACAACAGAAGTAGGATTTTTTTTAGGTGGGGGGGAACTCACCCAGAGTTAGTTATTCAAAAGTCTGACTTACTTGGCAGTGAGTAGCTGACCCAGCCCGGGGACGCAATGGAAAGGACGTTAAAGCCTTATTCCGATTACTGCTGCAGACAGTAGGTGTATTGTAAGCTAAATCAAGCTTCTGAGAACTACTGTTGGTTTTTCGACCGCACAGAATAATACATCAGTGACCAAAGTCAACCGTTAGGCGGTCGAAGTGTCCTTTGTTTCAGGATAACCTTCCGAAACCCTTCCTTCCATATGCGCAAGACAAGAGCGCTGCTGTGCACGCATTGACCTATACTTTATATAAAACGGTTATATCCTTTCAGTAATTTACATATTATACTTTATTACCTAAACACCCTACACAGTCAGTAGTGCGATAAACAAATCTATGAGCTTAGCTGATTTTTGTCTGGCTGTTTCTCATGGGCCTATATGATATAGTTTAACCTGGAGGGATAAAAGCCCTAGTCAACATTCCCCTCTAGATCAAAACAGCTCAAGTGTCTGACCATTACAAGGTAGCGGAAAAGGCCATATCTGCGCAGACCGCAACAGTGTCCACGAATTGGTCGACCTTATACATGGAGTAGATCATTTTTGACCTAACTAATGTCACTCGCGCAGCATGAGAGGATTTGCTAGTTGGACGTACGTATTACAACAATACACAATGACTGATACGCTCAGTTACGAGTGGGCCCGTCGGGTGTTGGTCAAGGCTTTTAAAATTTCATCCTAACATTTCAATGAAGCCGATTAACAATCCGCCGTACATTTCATTCAGTGTGCAGCGAAAAGGCTTCCAATGAAGCCTAACGTTTGTACTGATCCGGTTTCGGTAGCGACCCCGCCTGCCTCGATGGAGCGAAGTCTCCAAAACAGACGTGGTCCAGAGTTGCGGAGGCCAGTGCGATTTGCAGACTATGTGGACGTCCGCCGTGTCTAGTTTTTGTTGTTGCATTTTCTTACCGAGTTGATTTTAGATGGCTTCACTTACAGCTAACTCTGTCAACAAGATTACGTGTATGACTGTCGACGATGGCCTGTGTTCACATGAGTGATGAACGTAGTGTGGCGGGCTTCACATTAAAAGGAAACAGTGGCGAGCCACATCGGTGATTATGAGTACTGAGGCCTAATAAATACGTGTATGTAGGGCGCGGAGCGGAGAGTGGGTGGGATTTTTCCTGGTCGATTTGATGGTTGGTTTACTTCACAACGATGTGATCAAAGTGTGTCATTTGGGTGCTGACAGACACTCGACATAGGTAGCATCATTGTACCTCCTTCTAAGCCTTCTACAATTTAAAAACCCTGAAAGGTGCAAAGCGCAAGGTGGACACATGCAATCAGGATAAAAACGCCTGTCGTAGGCTAGCAGATGGGAGCTGGGGATGACTTCCGTTGAGCGGTCTTCGGACAAGTTCTTTGGAGGTTCAGCAAATACATTCAAGCGTTCAAAAAGGTCTGGAATGTAGACAAACATACGGAAAGCGAACAGTCTGAAAGAAATATGTAACTCACCAGGGATAGAAGTTGAACGTTTTGTTTGTTTTCAAAACGTTTTAGAATATTTTTCGAACGTTTTTGAGAATATGATTTTTTATACCATACCGACGTAGGTGAAGTTCCAGTGGATTTACAGTAAAAGTATTGGAACTCAACATAAAATTCTAAAAGCTGGTTATTGCGAAAAACCATATACGATGAACGCGCATAGGTTAAAAATCGACAAATGGACTAATGGCAACGTTTAGGAATAGCTACATCAGCGAGTGTCCTTAGACAGGTCATGCGAACGTACACGAGTTAGATTGAGATGAGGTAGATGACGTAGGTCTAGTGCCGGTAGTGTTACCGTGCAGTAGTTTAGTGGGAAATACTGTTGGCCTGGAGATATCTATGGTTAGCACAAACATGCGCAAACAAATCCATATAGCCTAACAAAGCGCTGGATGTGGTGTTGCAAATCGAATGAGCGGTGGAGATCGAAAGTGGTCGTGTGCTAATGAGCAATCAGAAGTGACCATGTAGCGAGGACATTGATGCTAATCGTGTTCCTGTTGCATTACCAGCGTTAGGTTGTGCAGAGCTTGATGCCGGCTGAGGTGTATCATGGCAGAAAACTGCACTCATATGGATAAGCAACAGAGATTGTCTCTGGGTCGGTCCTGAATGTTGAGGATGTTGTAGCGGAAATAAAATGAGTAGCACGTTGGTACGTCCGATGAACTGTCCATGCCAAAGAGCTGATATAAGTGTTGAGATATCTGATCTCTTGTGAGAATAACCTATCGAAGAGTGGTGCTGTGGCAAGCGTTAGTGGTTTTAGCCGACAGGACGTTTAATCCAAGGTATGCAACGTGCGGTTTACGATTGTAAGAGGTCCG
>JTDE01004512.1:27214-39749 GCA_014338405.1 Paragonimus skrjabini miyazakii | reverse complement strand
AAACTATTGTTCGATACAACTTCGTGAGATAAAGATAGGTTAGGGTGAGACAACCTATTGGGTTGCCATGGTCGTGATTACATAATAATTGGTTTGCTTGTATGCGTGTCTAATCCCTGTCTGTCCTTATCTGTATGATGTATATAACTGGAATGTTTTACGTTTGCGACTGATGAGAGTAAACGAAATGTTAACATATCGCAACATATGTCTTCTTTCTGCTCTGATGAACTACTCATACTATTACTCAGTAGCCAGGCATGAACATGAATTTGGGTATTGAAATAACCGGGGTGGAAATACAAGAACTTACACTGACGTGCACTTTGGGATAAATTGGTGATTAGCATACACGAACTGGATACTGGTAAGTGTTGCGTCCTTGGGTCAGTGTTGTATGCAAATGAGGGAGTTTATTTGTTGTCGTGTTGAAGCGCACATGTTGATTTTCCAAATAGACATCCCTCAGGCTATCCGCGTTCATGACTTACAGCACCTGGAAATAGAACTCTACAGTCACTGTACATGGCGGCAGAAAGGGTTCCAACCCAGACGTAGGTAATCCTATGTTTGATTGACGTGGGTCAATATAGTAACAAACTATATCAGCTATCTGCCTGAGGGAAATTTGGGAACAATGAAGCAACGTGCATTCTGGCCATATGTTCGTTGCTATGGTCCAAACCATCGAGTAAGTCGATCAGTTCGAAACTATCTGTCACAGTTTTTCGAAACGTTGGTTGATTTGTGGGCCGAATAAGTTGGACCAGTCATTGTTTCGGCTTGTGCGGTAGTGAATTGGACATGAATAGTATTGACCTCGGAGGAACACTAGCCTTGTGAAGTTTGGGCAGCAATACAGTTGAGGAGTTTATGACCCACTAGGTGTAATCGATTTTGTCTTGGACTGATTAGTGAAGTGTCCTTCCACTAATGCTTATGGTTCCTTGTTGACACATTGTTCAAGTTAAGTACTCTCTATTGTACACTCCCGGAGGAACTTGGTTGTTTCATTTAACAGTGGTAGAATTTGTGATATATAGTCAGGTTTAGCCATGACTACAACACCACAGGCTTTGTTCGGTTATAGGCTTATAAGGTTTTTATTGGTTCGTAGCACAGAAATGACTTCAGTATATTTTGGAATCGGGATTGTATTCTGTTTGGAGGACAAAACGTTGTACTGGTGTTTGGGATCGGTTAGCCTGGCTTTAAACCAACTGTCAGTGTTCTCGAACTGGGCCTATGACTCAATGCTATCGTATTTCTTTAGGGGTACATATAGCTTGAAACCATAAGATAGGCATTCCACTTAACTACTGGTGAGCTGAACTGAAAGCAAGTTGGTAACCTAACTAGCCGGATTGCTTGGAAATACTGAGCTTGTCAGATTGTGCCCCAATGACCTCTGCGCATTGCTGATTAGGTTGATTCTTGTACGTTACAATAACAGTACATATTGGAACACACACTACAGCATATTTTGCTATATTTAAATACTCGTTCATGTCAACAAAGTCTTCTTAACCTGACTGCAATGTTATGTGCCTTCAGGGGCCAAATTTCAGTCATATAATGATATGGTCATTGCCTCTAATGTATACTGAATAACGACTACAGCTTGCCGAACTCTGGAAGCGTTCATCAGTATATAAAACTCACTCATCTGATTACTGAACGTGTGGGTCAATGGTTATCCAGTTGTTAATTGTCTGGGTTTCTTTATAAATATACTCAACCTTGCTGTTCACTTTTACGTAGCAGCCAACTTGGAGTTCTTGCTTCTCTGAATCGCATGCGGTAAGTGTTTGTAATAGGACTTACCTGATTCATTTTACCAGGCTAAATCAAATACTCCTGAATATACTATACACTCTTGGCTGTAGACGTAGCTACAACAAGTTATTCGTCCAGTGTTCTTGTTATCATACTGCCGTTTCTTGCTTAACTCCATTCGTTCGTGAAACATTCGTATTATTCTTGATGCAGAGAATATTCAGCAGTGTTTCTGTAGTAGCATTGATGGTAACCGTCTCCCACTTCCTCTGTGAATTCATATTGGTGTTCGGTAAACTGGCTAACACGCCTGTTCAAGTGATTGTAAGATAACTCACAATTGAGAGCAGCCTTCACTTTCAGATAGACTGTTCAGCCATTTTCAGGACCAGGCGCTAGACTTGAGCCTCGCTCTTGTTAGAGTACAGCAGGATTTAAACTCCGACCACGTTTCACGAGTCAACCGTGCCAGTCGGCGCATCGCTTAGTTCGCGAATTATCGTGGGTGAAAGCACTGGGCAATTTGCCCAACTGTTTCGATTGGACGCACGGTTACTGTGTAGTAACCTTAATTATTAACTGAAAAGTTAATTCTTTTGGTTGTGCTGAATCTGGTGAGCCACATAATCCAGGATTATCCGTTTATGGTGAAGAATGGGTTCATTGGAAACGGAATAGTTGTTCCTGGAAAAGTATAGTGTTTGAGCTGTCAAGAGTTCCATTCAAATTCTGGTGGTAGGTGAGCAGACTGATGAGTGGCTTATATCATTCTTTTATCTATGGTGAAAGTGTTAATAAGACAATGTCAGTTAGCTGTCTTTGCTGTATGGTAGAGGATAGAATAGGCTCATCGGTTTTAAGCTCACGAGCAGCAAGACAGAGAGTGTTATTATTAGGCTACAAGGTCGGTCAAGATGGAGCCCAGCCAGAGCCAGTGGAACAAATGAGGATTGAGTTAGCACCACTAATTACATCTAATAGGACACATATCCGAATTCCTTGTTTTGTTGTTCGTTAAACCGGTTTCACCAAAGCTTTTACAGACATCGCAAGCGCGTTGTACAACCTGCTATGAGATCATCGGCTTCATTGGTCAGAAAGACTGAATGAACCACTCGTCAGAATACAACGACTGGTGATAGAACACCTGACCCTGAAATTACAGCTGACTGAATACAAGTTTATGGCTTTCACTCAGTTTAGCAATGAGGTAGTCGGAACCGATTTGAAGCAATCAGAAAGCTCTGATGAATATGCCAATCTGATTTTAATTTCACCAGAACATAACCATTCACCGACAGAAAAAGTGTGTTTGGAAATTGGTTGAACACGATACTGGTGGAGACTATATTTGTGCATGTGGAGAGTAACCTCAATCATCGGATTAGATATTAGGCATAGGAACTGCCTGAAAAGTCTGTTTACTAGGCCTTTGGAAACAGGACTACGTATTTACAACGTTTCACATGCACAGAAGAACGACAACGTTTCTAGTATTCTCTTAAACCCTGGATTACTTCTTCGAGTGGACTTATGGGAGTAACGGCATTGAACTGTAGCCTAATGTAAGAAGGCTACGAACAACACAAAACATGGGGCCGGCAGTCCGGAAATTCACTGAAAAAATTCAGATGGGACATCAATCTAAAGGAAACACGGATGTCTGGAAATGAGAGCAGTCAAAATACATTGGAACAACTTGGGTTGAATTGGTGTTGATATGTTAGTGTGCTAACTGCGCGACCTAATAAAATTATCGATAAGATCGGCAACGTTTAGGGAAATACCGATAGACGAACGTTATCAGATGGTTCATATAAGTGGTAAAGAACTTAGTAGTTAGTGAAACAAGACCCCATTGTTCTAGACTGAAGGATGATGTCACCAGGTGAACACTGACTTGGTAAAAGTGCGAGCTCATGGAAAGATAAGACCGTTGAAATTAGTGTTCCATTCCAGTAGTCTCACTCACTGAACGTGGGGATATATGGTCAGCATGCATGATAGACCTAATTTGAACAACCATTTGCGTTAATCGTACTGATCAATAACTGTATTAAAGCGGTCGCTGGCTGTTTCCTGACTGTTGTGAAAACAGGATACTAAAAGATACCCGTAACTTGTAGATAGAAGGTATGAAAAGGAATCAGACTTATTTCCTGAAAACTAGGAAAACTACATTAGACTGCCTGTAACTTAAATCAAACAGTCGAATACCAACTACGCATAGGACAACATCCGCAAATCAGTCTGCTTGCAGATTTCATCGTTCCACATCCTGATTTGTCACCACCCCACAAGCAAATGACACAATCAAATGTAAAATTTACTCCACAAGAACTGAACAACCATCATATACTCTATCGTTTTCAGTCAGAGTTCAAGTGGATCAAGAGGGTCTCAGTTCGTGGAAGAGAACATTACCTACCGGTTCTAGTTTGTAATAAGTTATATTCACTTCTGATTGTCAGATCACTGATTGACCATCTTGAGCATCATACAACTGTTCAACTGGGAACTAGGCAGAGAGCGTATGACGTGATAATCATTCGGGTATAATTCATAATATGTAATCCACCTGGTTAAATCTACTCGCTGTCAGTGAGTAAATGATATGATGAATCCTCAAGATTATAATCCCGATTTTTATATTCTCGGCTGATGTCACCCGGAAAGTGTGATTGAAATCAGCAACATTTCGTAACAGTAAAGTAAATCTGTGGTAATTGCAGACTTAAAGATATTCTATCCCAAAGTTTCAGTGATGCACTTATGATGTCAAAGTCTTCCCAAATTATATGGCACTACCATAACCCTAGACATACGAACTACGTTTCCACCTTTCACACTTCTGCCATTCCAGATGCAGTTGAGTCACAGACCTAGAGAACACTATTAACCAATCTAAGACTGACGCTGTTCTAGCAGTTTTGGGGTGAAAAGTCGAATAATGAAGCAGTAATTCATAAATCAAACAACTGAAAAGGATATACTTCTAAACGCAACCGGCGTTTCAGCGAAATATTCAAACGAGTGTACTTCTGGTGTTGGCGAAGTCCAGGACAGTCGGTTTCTTACAGGATACTATGTCCGGATCCTACGATCACTATAAGTGGTCATTCATTATCTAGACCACGACGACAATAGACCAGAACAAGAAAGTGGGAAACCTCACAGGACTGCAATTTGGGTGTGGAACATGTTGGGTACTGCCCTGTAAACTCTAGACCGAGTAGATATTTCAGAACACAGCGCTAATAATACATCGGGATATTTGATCAGCATACCCTTTGTTTAAATGGAGGCAGAATCCCAAATTTACGGAGTGAATCAAGTGTGCTTTTGAAGGCGAAAAATACAACGATTATTGGTCAATGGTACCTTTGGCACTGTTCCACAATTCCAGCAATTACTTAGACACGTCATATCCCGACTCACGCTCTCTAACACGAAGCGGGGAACTGTCGACTATCTCTTAGACTGCAACAAGTAGATTAGTTGCAGGGAAAGCTTATATTGTAACCGTGACAGTTATTCACGTTCCTTTGTTCCATGTGGATATTCTTATTTCTTTTCAAACATGAAACCTTTAATAAACTGACTTCTATTAGACCTTCTTTGGTGCCTCACAAGCTTCCCTGAACAACAAAAGCCTGCGATGATACGGATCGGATGGGTGATTCTAAGCCGCTAGACCAGAGCATAACCACAGAAATGCGTGATGCTCTGCTCAACAAGTTAATTTTTTGACTTATTGTGAATAAACGCATTGGTAAATGATTTCACTGACGGGCTACGACTTCGGCCCCGCGAAATAAATCAGCTTAAACGATATACCAACAATTAGTAGGGGGGATCTGATACATATAACTTGTTTTCACACAGATTGAGCATAACTCACAATTGATCGCAGCTGTTCCATTCCCATAGACTTCCCAGTCGGTCCCTTCCGAACAGCAGGAGCATTAGACTCGACTTTCGCTGTGCTTAGTGCAGCTCGTCAGCAGTGCATATCATTCCCACGGCCGGGACTAGAATTCCGGCCATGCTTTCATGAGGAAACCGTGCTTACCACTACGCTGTTGATCTCACATTAGGCACGATTGAATCGTCATATGTGAACACTCAACCCTGTTCACTTGTGAGTAATGCTCAGGTTGCCCCATCACCTCGATAGGAGACAGTTACTGTCTGTTAACCCCGTGATCAGGGCTTCCTAGAAAGGTCGAAATCTTCGGCCACGTTTTCATGGGGCAACCGTGTTGACTACTGCGCCATCAACCTTATTTTAGGCACAAGTAAATGTGGTTGGGCGTTCATGTGACAATTCACTCCTGGCCCTTGTGAGGTCAGTGGCGTTAAGAGTGAGCCGTTGGTCGTTGAAAGAACGACCAATCGGAACGTAGCTTGAGTCATCGCCGCAAGCACTAGCATCCATTCAACTTAGTGATGAATGGATTGAGAATAACACAGTTTTGTGTTAGAGAGTGCCAAAAGTAGCCCTACTAATCGTAGCCAATAACTAGATAATAAACATTAAACCATCTCCGAACGGAGAAAGAAGAACACCACGTCGTACGCAAGAGTGTCCTTTGCATGAACTTAGTAGTTGCCTAAAATGAGATGTGTTTTTTGCAGAGCTACACCAAACGCGCACTACTGTGTAAACAATCTAACCTTAATCCAAATTTAACATATAAGTGCAGTTTAAAGTCGCCTAGCTATTTCACCTTTGCATTCACATCTCCAGCTGTTATAACAGTATTGAAACCGTTTGTCAACCACAGTATAGTGACTCACTCTTCGTAGACAACATTTTGAACATCATAAGTACTGCACCATAATTACAACAGCATAACTAGTGCGGAGAAATGGCGGAGGGCTTGCCGTCTAGATCAGGATACGACAAGGCCGGTTAAAAAAACAGACTTTAGTCAACTATTGACAGGAATCCAAAGTACCAAAGCAGGTTCAGCGACCCTACTTTTAACTACGAACTCCAGCCTGACAAGTTCGTAAAACCAGTACCTGATGAATATTGAGGGGATTATCAACTCTGTCCGCTACCCACTATCCTGAAGTGTGGTTTATTAGAAGCGACAGAGGGGAAAATTCTATGTTGAAAGTACACGAGATAAATGTCTGGTGATTGGTGGCTTCAGAGCACGAGCATCAAGAGCGTCTATATTATGCGGAACTTTGGGTCTAAACAGCACACAACTGAGTGTAACAACTCGGATGTTCAGTCCGTTTAGGAGACTGAAGCGAAAGTGGCAATCAAGGATGTGACTAATGGAACTAGCCACAGTACTTCTGAACAACAGTCATTGAAAATTAGGGTCGTAGAGGTCCCGGAAGATAACTGGGAAGGGGGGAGTATGGAAGGGTCAGTCGTAGTACATTTTCTCTCAAGTGCCACACAAGATGTAACAGACGGGATCACCTGACTTATACTGAGAAACTACTAGTGAAGTGCCACGTAACTCTTCGTATCAAAATAGAGACGTGGTAAACGTACTTGAACTAAAGGCACTGCCGAGATACCTATGCTTGGGAGGAAGAGCAGAGTTCGCAGATGAAACTTTCGACTCGAAAACCTATACGGGGTGGGTGTTAGTGGACCACAACTAGTGTCCGCCTTCCAGAATCGGGATCAGACCTTGTTCCGACTCCCAACCTATAGGATCGCTGGATTGTAGGTCGTGAGATCTTCGCTGACTACTGTCCAGTTTACCCCAGTATGTCGTCGAGATTCTTATCGCGTTACACCGCGTTGTCTGTAACACCCTGTGAAGCCCAATATCACTCTTAAAATTTGCCCTACTTATGTGTTCACAGTAGTATACCTTATCTCCGAATTTAACGCGTGTCTTGATTTCCATCATCCATTACTACTCGCAACTATTTGAAACGTTAACATTTATTTGTTTCCCATAAACTCTATTTCGGCCGTAAACAGTTGAACTGTATCTCGATTTATTACTTATATTCCGTTTCCTACCGCACTGTACCATGTTTGTTTATCTGAGTGACAGTAATGTGCTATCTGTCTTATCGTCCGAATTAACTGGACGATTTATCACGTTTATCCGCTGTACTATTATCAAAGTACAAGGTTACATAGACTGGTATCACGAGCCAGTGCGTGATTCGAAAGTAACGGTGGAGGCCGCATACGCAATTTCTGCTGAGCAAGTCTAACTATTATTCGCCTGACTGACAGCGAGCCCCCTCCTGTCAACAGTTCGGTTAACAGTATCATGTACACAGACAGGCAGGTGGGCATTCAATGTATGATCTGCATGTTTATTAATCAATAAGCATGCAGTGCCCACAATGGAAAAAGATTGAGCTCGCGGACGAATGAAAACATCATTCAGCGTCATGTCTCGAAAGGCGAACACTTCACTATCACTTCCTACAACGGAAGAGAATACATGGAACAAACTACAACACACAGCCCCGCACTCCACCACCGCAAAATTCCAGAGACAAATATGCTGCGTACATCTAGATGTTGTTATGTCATTTTGTCATCCAGGATAGTATTTCATACTCCACATGGCTTCTACATGATTGTCTATCTTCTGTCGTCTCTACGATTATGCCTAATCTAGTTGTATGTTCCCATCCTCAACCCCATACTCTCCTTTTGTAACAAACAGTGGTTGTTGGGCCGTAGTCACTCATCAACAGCCACAAATCCCTGTATAACAGGTCCGGTCTCTTCGTGAAGGCATAAGTTAGTGCGTCATCCTTTTGGAGAAAAATGTAACAAGATGGATCGAATCAGTCACTGTATTTGATTAGCGTTCAAGCGTTAAATGCGAAACGCCGTTGAATGAAAATGTTGCAAGTCACGGAACCTCATGAAACGTGCAGACATCTCAAGGCCCCTCCCCGGAATATGAATTGCTGTGAACTGTCTAGTGTGAACAGAGTCAATGAAAAATGGGACAATATCATATTATCCCCAATCAAACGGCTGGATCAAAGAAGCAGTCGGTTAATCAAATATGACTACCAGCTAGAGAAGTGAATTAGATGAAGCTGGGACTAATTGCGCTCGTTATTTCACAACGCAAGCCAAAGTGCAGAAATCGTAATCAGCGGTACTTTGTGCATCAATGTGATGACTGCCAGTAAAGCGAACGATTGGCTTGTGAAGTGCCCAATGACTGAGTGTGAGCGGATCTAGGGGACCGCGGAGAGTGGCTAACCAAAATCTTAAAATCACACAGCGAGTAGGTAGTGAACAGTCAATTTCATGATTAACGAGCCAAGCTCGATAATCTCCTATGGAGTCCGGAGGGGCGGGTGCAGCAGGACCAGGAACTATGAAAATTGTCAGAGTGAAGAATTAATTTGGATGGTGGTAAAACGCATTGGTCCGGTATATCCGACGTGGAAAACGATATTTGAAAATCAAGCTCACATGGGCCGTTTATGCTAGCGGCACAATCCCCCGAGCATATGGTATCACATGAACGATGTGTCAAAACCATCACATCCGGTAGCCAACTCATAGAGGGGACGAAAATAACCTGCACAAATTTCGTTGTGGCCGGATTGTAATTCCAGGGGAGACGAAGACGGTAAACCAAACTACGCTATTCGTGTATAGTCAAACAGAAGTAACTAATGAAATAAACATACATTTTATCTCACATGTACAAAATTCTCATTGGCAAATTTTGCACATTCAGACTGTTATGTGGCTTAACATGAAAACGAACTAGCTTGTTGTCTGTCATGGGCAGACGCGTATGAGTTGTTTACATCTGCCGTCCGCGTGCCTAGTTCCTAGCATAGGTCACAGGTCATCTGATTTACTGAATGGCCCTTAAGGATGGTTGTGGCTGAAGAGTTGAGTAAAAGTTTCGGTCAGGGTTACCGGTTCTCTCAAAGTAATATAGCCTCTTCTGATGTATTTTAGCACTCAACCATCGTACTGAAGTCGTACTGATCGTTCTTTAGACGTCTGACACCATTTACGCAAATGGCTTTTACTCCGAACTATACTTTTAATCCATTTTTAGCTCACTGCTTGGAAGGATAAAAAAAATCACCGCTAAACTTGAGCACTGTTCTCACGCTGATCCACATGAGCTGAATGCTTGTCTTATTCCAACATTAAGTCAATCAATATAGTTACTGTATAGGGCAAGATAGGTTTGTTGAGTATTGGGGTCTAGTGGCACATTTGTTCACATCTCATGCGAACGTATCAACATACTTTTTCCGGCGTGTGAGCTTTATTCAAAGCCTACGACGCAAAACAAATGCAGCGCGTGTTCACTCCCATTTCACGTGTTTCTCATGGATGATCGAAACTTGTATTTTTTAAGGAAGCGATTAAAAGCCAAGGGTTACAGACTAAAATAACAATGGCCACTAGCCAAAAAATGAAGTTGTTGTAACCTAAAAAAGTCAAACAGAATAAACAATGTGCAAATTATAACACAGGTCTGCAGTAGTTGGTTAAAAAGTAGTGAGAAAAGTGCTCCTATCACAGATATGACGGAACGATGCCCTTATACTAGCAAGACTCTCGGTAAATAGGTTAGTCAAAAGACGTGTAACGAGGAAATGTTGCAATCGGTTGTAAGTAGCATTAAGTCGTGTAGTTAGAAATTTCAATACGCATTCAACATTCAGTTGATGAGGTTAACTTTTGTGGAACAAGTTGTGTTGATTCGGCTGTCACACACTCTCGGATTATGATTCCGTGGATGAGGTACAATAACTCTTATCGACAGCGACGTACGGCAGTTCACCAACACGATTACCTCTGGAAGAGACGTAGAAAATAATTGTTGAATCGACTGTCTAAAAAGCAAAATTGAATTACATCTGGAATTTTTGGTTTAAACCGCATGAAACCTCAAAGTATGTGCAATAACTTAACACTACGAACCGGTCGTCAACGACCATAACGCATTTCGAGATAGATTCCCAAAGAGATGAGTTTAGCTCGAAAATTAACAAAGTTGGGAAAGATTTATCAGGGCCAGGAAGCTTTGTCATACTCCAGCTTGCAAATAACATTGCAATATAGTGTCTGGGATCGATAATAGAAAGTGGATGTGGGTTTTTCATTTAGTTACTAACTGTGGTGACGATACACAATCACTGTCCGCATTTTTTCACTACCCACACAACTGCCAAGTGATATGTTGGGTAGTTCTCCCTGATGCACATACGTTTTGTGGACGCAGTAAACGCCCTGGTTGACTTGTTTATAACATTTCAGACGTTATTCGAGTACATGAGCAATAGGTGACTCCGTCCAAGAAGAGTGCATTCGTGTATTGTTTGAAAATTCGTTTCTCGTTCGACAAATTAACGTCTACCCTTTCACGCGTTAGTCAATACCATTAATCTTGTTTACACAGTTGTACCACTACTTAGTAGCTAGGTGGGTAAGCGAGAAATACAGGCATGGATATTTAATCGCAGAGAAAAACGCAAAACAAAGGGATTTTTTGAGCCCCAAATAGTGATGTTGCCGGTGTATACAATATGATTTAACACAGATTTTTAAAGTGTACCTATGGAAAGGCTAAAATGTCGATTTCAGTTAGGATAACAAAAGACAGCTGTAGGTTCGGATCACTCCCACTAAATAACCACTGTTGGCGTGAAGTGGCATATTAGAGGAGTGTTCAAAGCAAGTGTTCACGTTGATTTCTGTTTTGGTACCACAGTAAATTCATTGTATATTCTACGGGAAAATTATTTCGATATACCACCTTCTAGAGATATCCTTCTCGGGGACAGGTAGGCAGCAATCGTCCCTTATAACAAACAAAAACGTTCTGTTAAAAAACAGTCTCACACAAAACTGGGAATAACAACCGTAAACAAAATGTAAGGTCACAATAGGTTGTTACAAGGTTTCCATACTGAAGTGCTGGTGTGAAATCAATTGGTTCCGTAAATGTCAGGAGCAATGAGAACAGGATGTGAATCATTGTAGGAACAGTATTGTGATTACTGATGAGTAGTAGGGGATTTTGATTTTCATATAGATTGAACATCACCCGTAATTGATCGCAGCTGTCGCATTCCCATAGACTTTCCAGTGGACCCCTTCCAAAAAGAAGCACTAGACTCGAGTTTCGCTCTCGTTAGAACAGCTCGTCTGTAGTGCATATCCTGGCCACTGCCGGGACTAGAACCAGTGATCGCAAGTTTCCATTCGAACAGCGTGTCCATGTTTCAAGTCCCGGCAGTGGCGATGATATGAACTACTGACGAGCTCTAATGAGAGCGAAACTCGAGTCTAGTGCTTCTTTTTGAAAGGGGCCGACTGGAAAGTCTATGGGAATGCGACAGCTGCGATCATTGTGAGTATTGCGATTGTAGGCCGCTCTGCAAATGACACTGAGAGTGTATATTACAAAAAACGGAAGCGAGCCCTATTGACGTGTGGCCTACTCAAGGTTTGCAAGGTGGAACCAGTAACAAAACGCATGAAATAATTTTCAGACTTGTTTCGTTTGCGGTTCGGGAGTAGTTGTCCCACATATTCTAGGCTAATTGTCAACGTGTCTATTGATGGAACGGATAGCAAGAAATTACCCGTTTATACAGCTTTAGAGTAAAAATAAGGTTTACATCGGACTATCTGAAACGAAGTACGTCAAAATTACGTGTGCAATTTAACACAATCATACAACTTTTGCAAGATATGCATTTTATGCATTTTTAATGTTCACTCATAAACCAACATTTTCAGATCCATCTGTCTTTACTT
>JTDE01004512.1:0-22810 GCA_014338405.1 Paragonimus skrjabini miyazakii | reverse complement strand
ACATCAAATGATTACATGATGTTTCAACTTCTCCTGTGTTTTTTATGCGCTGTCCAAAGGTTTATGCCATCGTCTACATTGTTGATGCATTTCACGTGAAATGTCTCTGTGTAAACAGATGTTTGTTACATATATTGATTTTTATCTGCGGTTTCAGTTCTCTATCAATTTCTTCCATTTTTAACGTAATATTGCCTAATATAGAACTTATTGCTCTATGTAAACCTTCTATCGAAAGTACGTACTCTCAAGTTGCTCACTGATCAAGACATCTATTATAAATTTGATATCTATATAAATTTTGACAATCACTTTTGTCTTCAATTTTGCACACAGGTCTATTTTCCACTGCCGTGAACGTCGCCATTTCGCAGACAAAGAAAATGTTAGTATGTCGTTTCTGTTTTGAACTCTAGCTGAACCAAACCTCCTCAACCTTCCGATTCTGTCTTTTATAAAACACAACGCTAGCTGAGATCATCTGTTCTGGGTAGGAGACATTCAGACTATGAAAGTCAACCTAACTCTAGATGCATACGTATCCGACGACTCTAGGTAAAGTTATGAACGTTAACCGCCTACTGTGTCTTTTCGCTGCCGATCTTAACTGTTTATCGTGATTATTGTACAGAAAACGTCCATCCTTCAGAGGGAGCTTTAAACAAATTCTCTACTTTAGAAGAGGTCCATTTGCGAAAAATCTGGACTTCGGCTGGATTCGAACCAACGACAGAAACACCATGCCCAAACCACCACAGTTGGTTAGGTGGGTAACTAGGTCCAAATGTAAAATTTCTGAGCTTCTGGCGTGGCTTCGTAGTTCAGCTGGTAGAGCGCTTGCCGCGTTTGGGCATGATGTTTCTGTCGCTGGTTCGAATCCAGCCGAAGTCCAGATTTTTTGCAAATGGATCTCCTCTAAATTATCAAATTTGTCAAACTACTTATCAGACATTCTCTACTATTGGAGTTAGATTTAAATACTTGGAGAGGTTTGTAATTTTGTCCTATACAGTGCTTATGACCTGTTACAATTCTTCCACCGTCGTTTAACCTAAAATTCCTTATCGTCTATGCCTAAAACTTATACTGAATTCTGCTAAAAACTCACGATATTGTGCTAATCCCCAAAATCGCACCTATTAACTGGAATAAATTGCAATGACTGCAAACTGCAGTTGCGGGTAAGTTCATAAGTAATGTTTGATTTGGCGAGTGTGAGCACCAGATTCCTTCTGGAAGTTGATTGGGTGTGAGTTGTTCGTTGCAGCACAATGAGCTTGACTGGTGTTGAAGTGCGATTTAGTGTTGCTTTCATTCTTTTCTCATGTTTATATTCACACTCCGCAAAGGGAACGGTGTTATATTTTTCTGATTGTAGGTTCCCCCACGTCCAAATGCTTGTATATCACTTAGAGTAAGCAACTTAAAAAAGCAAACGAAATAAGGTTTAAACATTCAGCTAACACGATGATCATTTCGTTCTTCAAAAAACTATTTTCAATGACGTTGAGCAAAGCTCTTCCGATTCACTGACTGATGTAGTGTAGTATGTGATGTAACGGAGATTGACGACAATAGTCATCTCCGTATTATAATTCCATGTAATGGAAAACTTGCTGTCCTAGTCTTCACAATTTCGAGTCAACAATGCAGTCTGTTTTCTGGAGGAATCTGTATGTAGTCCAAATTACCCCTACGTCTACCAACTTAACTCGCTTCTGAGCAAAATTGCTGACTGCTGTTACGAATCTGCTACCGATCACTGGAAAAATTTCCTATAACGTATAATATTCGTATCAACGACCACTACGATAAAGCCATCTTACCTCAGTTCTGTATGTTTGGTTGCCACAGGATACTCCCGCAATATGTTGTTCCACCTTTGGACATTCTTTTTCATGGTTGATCAGCAACTATTTAATCTCTCTCATATAGACGGTACATTTAAGATAAAGAACATCAATCACAGTTTGCACAGCCACCTTTATTGAAGGCGGTGATATTTCGTTGGTAGACAGTAATATGTTTAATATCTTCGAACACCTGTTCCATGAAACTTATAAAAACTATCCACGGTACATCCGTCAGTTAACTATCTACATCTAGTTTATAAATCTGACAAACCTGGTTCCGAAAGTTGAGTTTGTCCTGATAAATGAAGTTTTTCAAGGACAGCACTTATCCACTAATGATTCGACGTCATCCTTTGTTGCTTCAATTTTTGCCTCTAAATGACTTGATAGCCCATTAGGTTGTCTTAACTGTGCGGTACAATCAGCAGCCTCGTTGGTAATTGGTTTGGGAAAACCCCCGTTTGCTTCCAGTCTTTATAACTATGAATTACCGGAAGTTGCAGTGTGTTCACTTGAAAACAGCAGACTCAGGTACGTTAAAAGTTTCGGGCACACTAGCGAGCAGTGCAGCAACCATACCAACAACCTCAGTGACAGTTCTACCAAAAATGCTCGTTGACGTAGCACCCTAAAACCCCAACAAATTAAAGAAATCTCGTAAAAGCATTTAGTAAAGAAGATCGCTTACTGACTATCTCTCAGTGCCATCCACAACACGACGTTCAGCAGTCAGAAACGACTGGAGCAACTCAAGGATAAAGCTAATACATTTTTAATCCAGTTTTAAATAACATTTTCTTGCTACTGTATCTTCAGTCACGCACACATTGAATCTGAAGCCTTGTACCACACACATCTGTAGTTAAATGGACTTTACCCCAATCTTCCCTCACTATATTTAATCACCATGTTGTTGTATGGATTTGAGCAGACTTGAAGGTTGTGGCTGAAAAAATGAAACAAACTTAGCAAGGTGTGGAATGCTATACGTTCTATATGATAGTGTTTGCTTATGTAGTTGTCAGGCGTGCACTAAAGCTGTACAGCTGACTACGGAAATTAACCAGTTTTTCATGCTTATACAGCACTGCGGTAAACGTGAAGTTGGTCTGTTGTAAACAAATGCTCTTCAATAAAATTAACTTGTTCATAAACACATATCAGCCAGCAATTCAACATAAAATAAAATTTGAATGGTGCGTGGATTGATCAATACTCCCCAGATAAATGCAGTCATCGTAGTATCAAACGAAACCAGTCATTTCTTGTGGGTTGCATTTAATTCTATCAAGTAGCAGGAGGCAACGATTCTGCCTTTACGCGAATACCTCCATCAACTGAGGATAGTCAGACGACTTAGTAAGGCAAGATTTTCTGTCACTTTTTTCCTGAGAGGCCACTGTGAATAACGCTGAAACCAGACAACTCTCAGTTAGACAAAAACGCGGTAGACACAGCGTCTTACAACAAGACGCTCTACGTTCAGAGTGCCGGTTTGACGAGAGCCGCACAACAAATAATATAACAACTACGAAGTCCGAATCATTGTAAGACAAGAAGTTCAATTTTTATCGGCCGCGAACGCAGCCAGCCTTACCTGAGGCGGTAAGGACGCACGTCTTCCAGAAACTGTAGAGGCAGCGTGTACTTTAATAGCAATCTGCACTTCCATTTCTACAATTCTAACGGATACGTTTGTACTTTAAATTGCTGAAAATAACGGATGATCAGTAAAAGATCTTGGGCGTATTTCAGATGATATATGAGTGAACTGTTTACTTTGTGAGATGAACAAAACAAATTCTCATGTCAGAAGATTGAATGTATCAATGCTGGTAAGTTCTACGCCGAAACCTCGGGAGTACTTAAAGTTCCACCAGAATAAATCCCTCTACGTACATCTCGCGTCACAAACCCCGGCTTCCTTTTCGCAAACCACTTTTGCTAGACTAGTCAACGTGTGCCTATGATCCAGTTTCCACTGAAATTTCTGCAACACATTAGATAGACACGTGTAATGGATCTGTTGGTGTACGCGGGAGTTAAAGGATCCCCAAAAGAAAAAACAGAGCTTTTCCTCCCTGTAAAAATATACAACTTCTACCTAGTGACATCTACCGGGTGCGCTTGCAGTAAAAATTCATGGCCCTTCTTTCTAACATAAAGGACCTACAATTAATCTGTCTGTCTATTGTTATGCTAAGAGGAACGGTAGGTAACTGTACTGTCCTGACTAGTGGAAACTTATTTGCATCGGGCAGGGAACATATTCATAATCCACACTAAATCTTGAGCAGTAGGCCGCGAACTGTGTTCTGCTAGCAGATGGTTATCCGGTTGGATCTTGTAAGTTATTACAGAACATAAATGCAACCGGCTCTTAAGAAACAAGACTTCATCAAGGTCCAGTACACATGATACCATGATACCAACGAGGTAAGTCAAAAGATGAAGGCTGCTATTGATTGCACTTATTCGGCAGCTAGCTTACGTTCATTACTTCTCACTGTCCTAACTAGCCTTCCGTGGAAATCTCTGTCCCTTAAGCCAGTTCAGTTGCAATTAGCGAGAAGCTTACTTAAGCGACTAGTTTAACATCTGAGCTGAAACGGGATATCCTAACTCGGGTTACACTCATTCACAGTAGGTCCCAGTTGACCAAACATTTCATTCAAAGTATTGTCAAGTGTCTACAGTTCCAGCTGACATTCACCAAAGCAAGATTACTCGCACTGTGTTCTTCTTGTTCTGTCTTGGCAGAGAGTGTTGCTGTAATCACATATCAATAGGTGGTTTGTTTTATCACCCTAGGAAAAACGTACACAATGACATGTTTATAATCAATTAATAGGAATAAAAGGAGTGCTTGTATTTCACTACGCGCATTCTTTTTCCATCTTGACAAATAAGGAAACAGAAACTCGGTTGTTTCACACTTTACCACCGAAAATAGTAAGATAGACGAAGTGCGGCGGTTGGGATAATTGAAATGGTGGATCTCAAGGTATAGCGAATGGAGAGCAAGATTGTTTGGGGGTTGACCAGATGTTTTGAAAGGCATGATTACTATATATAGAACTTTCGAAATGGGCACCAAAAAATAACCAATATGTTAGGGCGCCCCAACATGTGACCGGCCCAAGGACGCCTCCGTCGTGAGAGCGAAGGAAAAAAATCACTCGACTCAGTCCGAACCAGCAGAACTGTTCAAAATCGGTTGAGACTTTTTTATACCGCTATACACATGTGTGGTCCTAACTGTCTCTCATGATGGGGGGATGTGTGTTCATGACGTGCCCTATAAATAGCTTGTACTTGTCGCCCTACCCCGCACACGTTTGGTAGCGGAACAAAGCTTCCTGTTTTGAACGCGTCTTTTGGTTTGCCTTGGGAGCGATTACGGGAACAGTCGCGGTATTATTCGGGACCGAGATTTTCGTGTGAATTATTACCGGGACGAGAATCCGATTTTATCGAGCGTACCACTATACCGAGATCGAACCAGTGTACCGTTTAGGAGGGTTTACAACACAATATAAGGTACCAATTTCTGGTATTGAATGCGACAGCGAATCACAGTGGTTTAAAACCACTGTTGAATACTGCCTGCCAATTTTCAACGTATGTACGTACAGGGTGACGAAAGCTGCATTGCAGTTCTTTATGATCCACGTGGCAGATTAACAATTCACTAGTAACACGTTTCCGTTGAGAGGCAGTTCCAGACTAAGTAACGGGGATATGTAAGTAGCCAAACCATATGTAGAGTAGGAGCTATTTGTCTACTTGGGACAGAAAGTCCCGAGGTTGAGAGGCAAGGAACAAATCATTCGATAAGGATCCTCAACACTACGTTGTTCAGGACGCTGAAGGTTCCATAGACACTTAAGGGAGTCGCGGATAAATGGCAGAAGTGAACTGATAACAATAAATTGTGATACTACTCAAAAGAAATATGGCAATACTGTGGAATCCCGTTTATTGTCCAAGCTTTTGGAATAACACACTGGCTCTTGTGGAAAGAAAGCTCCGGATGGATTACATGGTATTTTGAAACGGTGTCAAGTTGGATGTTTTATTTGACTGATTCCCCGCCAGCCTATATGCCAGTTCTGATCTCTACCAAATCACGGTGAGCATAAATAATCCTGGTAAAATGTTTCGTACAAACAATTGAAAATGTGACCGGAAGAGTTAGCAAGTAAAATGGTAGAGTGGGAAGTCTATCCAGCTTGAGACACTGTTGTTAATGAAACGTGTTAGGAAGCTATAACATGATATTTCTCTTAGAAGAGTGGTGTACTGCCGACCTCATAAATAACAAATTTAGTAAAAGCTTTTGCCAGGTGTTTGAACAAGAAATGTTTATCACGTGCCTTAAAAATGACTGATTTATTCCTGCGGATCGTAAAAGTACCAAAGTAATGGCAGTATGTATTGTTGAGCTGGGCTCTTGTGGCGGTCTCCTAGTCCGCCATATCAAGCCTATTATAGGAATATATAGTCTGTAGGCAAACGGTTAAAAACTGGTGTATTTAACTTGTTGTGACTGTGCTTCATTCACCCAAAAATACCAAATGCAGTTTAGGTAGTTGCTTGTGGTTTAAACGCATGCCAAGTTGTGTTGATACTCGAAGGGGACAGACGGGACAATAACCGGGTAGTGTTGAAACGTACAGTATCGCAACAGAGCACTGTGATTAAAATGGCTGTACGCAATGATCGGAGTAAACAGCTGCAATGCGGACTGGATCGATATGCTAGTTTTCTGGGTGTATGGTTACCTTTTTTGTATATATATATATATAAATATATATAAATATATATATGGTAAGGAAGTGTCTGCCGGACATGAAGCCGATTCCACTCATACATATGGCACATCTTTTTATTGACAATTGTACATAAACAAAACCTAGGTAAACACAACTTACAGGCTGACTGATTGAGCTGTCACTATATTTTGTCCCACCAAAGAAAATTTGCTTGTGTTGCGCTCTGTGGTCGAACTGCTGTAACAAACGCATTTGTATGCCCACGTTTGGGCATCGTCCTCCAAATCAGCATCCCAAAGCTGCAGTAAAAATTCAGTAGTCTTTAAACATACTAAATCATATCTTAATGTATTCTAAGCAATCAATCGTCTTCATTGGCTTACGTTAGATCGGTGGACATCACGGCGACTAACGTTTCAATTCCTCGGTGCCATGTTGGCTCCTAAGTAGGCTTGGGCAGCTTATAAATACCCCACACTCACGTGTAAACTATTATGCATTCCGATGGCAAACGTTTTGATATATAAAGGCTGTGAATTTTGCCTTTTAAACAAATTCCAACGCTTATGAACGATATCTGAACTGATCGACGAAGAGTTTACATCAGAAAAGATAGGCGTGAGGTCAAACACCTCCGCTATGCAGAGATGTTTGATGTTCTGTGGGGATGTTGACCCCGGAATTGTGTCTATTCTGCTAATGGTAAATACAACGAGGTGGTTGAAACGCAGAATAGTACAACTTGCTCATAACGTTGTGTTATTTTTAATCCATCTATCAATAATGTGTTAGGCACGACGCCCAAACTGTTTGACTTTTTTAGTACAAAATTTGTTGCGGACATTTTACAACTTTACCATTTGCGTTGTTTATCATCATGTTTCCTACATGCTGGCAGTAGTAGCAAGACTCGATATTATTGTGTAACACTATGATGACCAATGCGTGTTTTATATAGAAAGCATTGATCCAGCGATTTGGCTTGCAGATAGTTCCCAGCTGAACCTTACTGAAATTCTTCGGATTGATGGTTTGGCATACTCAGAAACGACAGTATTTACGTGTCAACGAGGCTTGCCGTAAATCACTGTCGTCGTGTCTGCTTCCTTTGATAAAGTACACGTAAAATCAACGAAGTGAAGCTTATGAAAACAACAGAGTCCATGGTCCATTTATAAAGCGATCTGATCCATGTAAGATAGAGTCTTCTGCATAAACAGAAGACAAGACGATTTTAAGCAGTTTCACGAACTTGACATTTGTGAGGCGACAAAAATGTACCGGAAGGTATAAAAGTTTGGGTCTTGTAATTACACGTAATTACATTACAAATAAACGAGCTAGAAAAATTAACCCTGTCCACATAGTCATAAAACAAATTCTGGTATAGTATAGTCCTACAACAATATAGTAACGCAAAATGTCACACGTAAACGATAAAGCACACATAATTAAGCAAAAATGGGAGAAAAAAGGCATGTAATCTGTTAAAATAACGGCGCCCAATTTTTGAGCATAAAGTCATAGTCGGCGAATTTAATGTAGCAGGGCCTCAAGGCATTTGATCACGTCTACTGCGGTGTATTTCAGTGAACAGTTTTTGAACCCATGTGACGGTCAGTGTGCAATAAAAGTTTCGTATATTAAAAAGAGGTTTTGTTAGAATACCAACTTAGTTGTGTAGTCGATTGAGCTATTGGTCTTTTAAATGAGACCCACCTGTGAAAAATCACAGCTTCAGCTAGATTCAGAGCAGCAACAGAAACATCATGCCTAAACGCTGGAAGCGTCCTAAAAACTGAACCACGAAGCCAGGCCAGGAGCTCGGAAATGTCCCATTTGGACCCTGCTACCCTCCCGTTCTATACTCAGCAGTAACGTTGGTAGATTCTGGCGTTAACTGTTCGAGAAACCCTGCTGACAGTCAGATTAATTTATTTTATTTTTCAGTTGCATGTGTTGAACGGAATTTTGGAGCATTTTGTCAGTACTGTGTATTCAGGCATGCATTCAAAGTAGGCCCATTTACAAAGGCTTTTTTTTCCCGTGTTCTAGCTCGTTACGAGCAAAACTCTTGTTGAACTCAGATCAAAGCGACCACGACTGACCAAACTCTTGCAAGATGATGCATTCACACAGGTAGCCCCGTTAGTATCCTTGTAAAACCAAGAACTAGAACCGGACAGAAACAAATAAAGGGAAGGCAGTATGACGTAAATATTGGTACCTTTCTTAATTTTATGGGTCTGCCTGTTTCCAAAAGACTATGCTTTGGACAGATAAGTTAGAATAGTCTTGACTTAAAAAAGAGATTTTCGATGTCGTTGCATTCGGAATGTTTTTTTTAAGTATGAATACCCAGTCAGGCGAACTTGCCGTCGCCAATTAAGGTGGCTGGGTCTATAGTCTAGGGCACACGTAGCCTTATACATTAGTGCTTCAGGATGTTCTCTTCACAACAATCGATGGCAGCCTTGAACATTTACAACCTCCTTTCAAAACAGACCGTCATCCAGGTGGGCTACGGTGTGATGGTTGTTCCTGGGCCTTGTGGATTTGTCAGCGTATATTAGCGATTGCTTGTTTCTTGTGGACAAGTTGATTTAACGTGCATTTTTGGATGCACAATGAGAGAATTTAAATGTAATTCCACCCTATCAGTTTTTGAAGCGTAATTAAAGCAGATAGCGGTGTAAATCCCACACCAAAACATAGTTGGACTACACGCAGGCTATAAGACTCAACCAGAAAGAATGCAAGCGGAAGATATATATGTAATCCTTACAGCTGTAGCACTAATTGAGGTCAGGGCTTAGACTTTCTTCGATATGTTCAACCATTGCCTTCGATTTCATCTCACTTGGCCAAGCATTTGGCGCTGCCATGCTACTACAGAAACAATGCGCTTACTGCTCGAACAACTGATGACCAAGACACACTCAATGGTACAATTCAGATCAAAATGGTCAGTAGTTGTGTATTGTAATGATTATGTCTATGGTGTTATCGCACTCACGACACAATTAACTGACGGTCAGATTGGACAAATTGCATTTGCATAGAGTTCCATGATGTGGATCTTTTTTAGTTGGTTGAAGATGAACTGGTGATTGATTCAGCTTGACGCGTTTCCTTCATTACAGAAATATCTTTATGAAAAAGTTTGAGGAAACAGACGAGTTAAACATTTACATGGATGGAATCGTGGAATATGCCGAGATGTAACACCCTTAATACCGTTCTGTACCTCACTTCTCAGGCCGTTGCAACGCTGAAGTTCCAAGTAAAATACCAAACTCAAGATGTGGCAGTATCATGCAAGTTGATTTTTCTTATTATCTGAATAAATAAAAGTTATCACCAGGTTTTACTCACAGAAAAATGTGAACCGGACTTGCAAGATTTATGAAGTTCAGCTGAACTGAAACCTTCCCTTTCAAACTATAACATGGAAAACACATAGTTCAACGGACGGTAGACTTCTTTGAGAAAATCAAGCCATCATACCACCGTTTATGCAAAGTAACCTTAACTTAGTTACGGTGTACAAGCCCATGAGTATTGCATATGAAGGCATTGATTCGGAACTAAAAATGTTGGTCAATTGCTGACTTTTATATAGAAACCGGTTTCTGTACTTGTGCACGTGTTAGCAAGTAAAATTTCTGCACCAATTTTATCTTGACAGTGGCCAACGCAAACACAGACAACCGTAGGATAATAATATATATATATATAGTAGTGATGCGACGACTCGACTCTAGATGCCAGTTGCATCAAGCAGTCCTAGAGCAGCTTGCCTTATTAATAGTTCGAGATGTTTAGCTAGAGACCGGAAGAATTAATGGTGACAACTGTGTACCCCGGCAGATGCCCTTGTTTACTTGTAAAATGGACTTTTAAACAACGGTTGGTTTGCAGTCTCAGAACTACTTTTTTGTTGGCTATTATGTCCCACATTAGAACAACTGCATTTAGTGTCAAAACAGCGGTTACCGCTAAGAGAAGGCGGAATTTTGAAAGCCCAAAAATTACCAATTTCTTTATCTACATCCACGTTTAGTCATCCGATTGTGGTTAAAATGCATACTTGTTACTCAACAGAGTTAGGAAGTTACCTCAGTCTTTAGGGATGAAAAGGTTACGGACAGACAACCAGCTCGTATTCAGGTGCGGTAAGGTGAAAAGATAGTAGCTGCAAACACAGATGATAGAAGCGAGCTAATTTCATCAAGGAAACTTCATCTTGAACCGAACAACAAGTCTAGGTTAACAACAAACCTTATGGATCCTACTTTGCACTTGCTACAGCATTTCAGATTACAAATTCAACACTGTCAGGCAGGCGTCCGGTGACATTTAGGAGCAGAAAGATGAGTAGTAGCCGGGCATCTCCCAGTTTAATTGTCCCTGAGTGAATGGTAAATAGTAGTCGGGCTATTTGGTCGCACGTATCCTTTTGCTGACTGGCTAGTCTCAGATTACGACATGAATCAAACGGTTTATTTGTAGATTTATACCATAAACCACTAAAGTATCTCTCACGTATTCACAATTTTGTCACTACTCACCAACAGTGGCATCCTTAAAGGAGGTGGTTGCTCTCCGAGAATGCATTCTTGTAAACGCAGACGCAGTAGGTTGTGCATGATGAGTATTTCTTGTTTACTGCTATCAGTCGGGGATTGCTGTACAGTCACCCGATTTGAGCAAAATATAGAGAACAAAGTCCAACATAGCAACCAGTACATTACTTTTCAGAGTACTGAGCAAACTTGTTAGTCTTTTATACTAAAAATCGTTCAGGTTCACCGCTGGCAGACAGCACGATCACTAGATGAGAGTACCGAGTAGCCACAGTATAAGGTGACGTTCAAACAATATGTTGTGCAGATGACAATGATGGTGACTATACTACGTTTCTATGAGCCTAGTAAACTTGACTGTAGTACCAAATTCTTTTACCGGTTTTTCAAACCTCAATCCGTCTGTCAAGAACCAGTATGAACTGAACAAAAGGACCTCATGCTGGTGATTGTTGCTGAACGAACAATCACAAGGTCAAGGTGTACTTTTACGACAGTGAATTTTCGCGTCAACATATCTCTTTTAGTTGTGCTGTCACCATATAGTAGAAATGTGGATACAAATGAATGGGTTTATTGTGTCAAATGAAGTATGGGGACTCAACATCATTTCAAGTGAATGACAAACGTATTTTTGTGATGGACACTCAGTCTTGTTGACTGCTTTGTACAGTTAATTTCATTGTCTGATGCATTTTTCTTGTCATACGATTCAATCTTGTTTTTTTACCCAATACAATCGGAATGCTTTAAACTATCCGATGCCTTTTCTTCAGGGAGAATCTGAAACAAAACACAAGGTTGAACTTAACTTTAAAAAACTAGGATGGATTGAATGAAATATTCACAGTATATGAATCACCGATGTGTGCGCGACCAAAAACGTTTTGCTTTTCGTTCGACACAACGGTGAATCGGAACAGTTCCAACGTGAAAATGAGGGTTTGTTTTCCCGGATCTAACTGCATCGTGAGTGGAAGCAAAATAGCACCTAATTTGAATGAAAAAATGAATTGGCGTTTGCTGTTGAACAAAGTTCTAATTCACATGACATGCATTGTAATAACTGACAAAATATATGTTCCACCAATATTAGGCATTGCTACCTATGCATACTGCGTATGAGTAACTTGATTTAACATGGAACCAGTTCAGCAGCAATAATCGTGTTTGTATATACTCACTTCAGTTCTTTAGATGATATTGTGAAGTGTTTATTCCCGCAGGTCATTTTCAACGGACATACCCGGCTGCTCCTGGATTCAACTAAGTTTCTTCCCTATTGCTTGAATCAACTGGTTTAGTAACGATATATTTATGCTCGGAAATTAAACCTGGTCCAAGGAATGTCGGGACGGTATTAATAGTGTGACCAGTAAATGAAGACGTTGCACGTATTAACAAATAATCTGGTGTTTTTATATTACTACAGAACGGAAGCCGGAAATTTACATCCAAACTAGAGTAAACTGTGTAGGAAAACACTAACTATGAAAAATTCCAGGGTTAGCAAACAAGACGGACGTACATTTGGTAAGCTGTATTCTTTTCGAGTGTGTACACGAAATATTTCTACTGTGTATTCGTCGCAGGTGCAACGGAACTGTATCAACGTGAGTTATTCCATCGATTATGAGTGAAATCCTGTTTAAGCGATGCTTACACTTAGATAGTTGATTCTCACTAGTTACATTTCATTGGTCGTCTCATTCATTTACCTCTAGCTAGCCAGTACTGAATAAAACATGTATAATGGTATATTGTGCATGGTTATTCTTAAGAGACACAACATTCAGAAATGCTTGACTGGAATGCATATCACGTCATCTAACGTGATTCAAGTCGGTTCAGGTGTTCGATCAACGAGTTCAGGTGTGGATAGCTATAAAACTTTTGAGAAAAGAATATTGTCATTCCAACTTTTGGTAACGTCTATCTCATTACTCTAGTAAAATGAAATTTATTCTTAACATAAGGAACTTCTACGGTGAAGAGCAACGGGTGGTTTGACTTTTAAAAAGCTTCCTCCAAAAAATGACAGATGAACGAAGATAGAAAAAATAGATATGAGAAAGTTATACGGTTATCATGAGAGGCGTACTTCTCAGAAGAATTTGCAATACAAACATTTGATAGTTCACCTCAAGGCTTGAAATTATGGATTAGGTCTGCTTCTAATATGGACGCCTGAATTCTTTCACGTTCGATTCAAGGTAATCACAAAATTTGTCGAATGTTTATTGTAATGTCTCTGTGTTTTCATTGACTCAGTAGGCACCAGATGTTTGTGTAATGCTGAGATCAGAAACCTAGTTGGGTTTTTAGGAAATATCGATCACTGAAGAAATCATGCTTACACAATATACAGCACATTGTTCTGTTGAAACCTAATGGGTTATCGTTACTTGAATAAAATTATCGACAACAGATCATCGGCCTAAACTTCAGTATCAACATCTCGACTAACGTTTAATTTGGTCACTACACTCATATCACAGACCTAAAATGATTTCATTTGCATGATCAGCGAATGTCTGTAGTAAGTGATATGTTTAAAACACGGTTTATTTCTAGGATTATTTTTCTTGCAAATAAAACAACCATAATGTCCTAGGAACGTTGGCTATACAAGATTTCCTATTCACAACATGTTATATTTTACTTTCCATTAATCCAACCAGATAGCTCAGTTTGTTGTGTCATCAATGCAAAATATTTTGGTGTGCACTGAACATTTTTTGATGGTGACGTGCCGCTTTAATTTCTAATTCAAATGAGTCACACGACGGTCGGTCATACGTAAGCATGTTAGTTTCCAGACTGCAACAAATACGACCAGGCAACTGCGCTGAAGATTGGAGATCAAAGCATGCACCATTATGAACGCACCTGATATCTACGTGACCCGCTAAGATCCGATTATCTACTCGGTTTGGGTTTGCCATGCAACTTTTTCTCGGTTGAATTCTCATTTTAGACAATGAATTTGTGATAACCTTTACGAGCACGGAATGTACATTTCTGATATGAACGGACGAATGTGAAGAAATGAAGTGGCTCTACACATTTGCTGCCAAAGGTTTACATGAGCTCTTGTAGTTTAGCTTGTAGTTTCATTCTTTCAGTTTAGAACTTGTAGTTGCAGTCCCCCTCTGTTCAATTTCCAGGAGATATGGGTTTTATTTTCCTGCTAGCTATTCAGTCGGCTAACCAGCATTGGCCAGCTGGGCATAAAGGCCTCACCCACACACCTAGTGGTCATATTCCTTCGAGTTTGCACCGGATACGTGGTGTGTGTGTGGAACCGCAAGTGGTATAGCGCAAGCCACTTGGGTTGATGATTTGATGCGCAGGCGTCCTTTGGCTTCGGCCATTGTGACAGGCTAATCCGAATGGGATTCCGCCAAGATTTGATTAAAACAGACTACGTACAGTTGAACGCTGATAGAAGCTTTGACAGCCAGTCAGATTTCCCATCCGGCAACTTTTGCAAAGACAACGGGCTCAACGTTTTACATTCGTCAACTTTCATCATGACAGAAAATAGAACTGTAGCCTACGTCCTCTCCAGATAATCTTATCATCACAGAATTAACGTTCGGCACGACGGAATTATCATTCCGAAAAGTTTAATAACATCCGCATATGAGCGATCCGTAGGTAATCCGGTCGTCACGAAAGTGAACACCCTGAATATCGTGTTAACTAGAGTCTTGTAAATTTTATTTGCATTTTGGAAAAAAATGTTACACCAAACGACAATTTAAAACTTTTAATCTGCCACGGTGGCTTTAAGCTGTTTATGAAGTGCAAAACTGGACAGTATCGTCTGTAGCTTCGGGACTTCAAAATCTCGCAAGTGAACGTACTTTCACACGTTTGTATTTGCAGCTAATCAAAAAGATTATTTAACACTTTGTCAAATAAGCAATTAAATGGAAAGAGCATATCTGATCAGCTCTGTCGGACCCATATGACATTTTACAGTCTGGTGCTAAACTATCATAAGTTATCATTCGGACCGAAGTCTCATCGAACCCTGCTTCAGTAACATCGGCACACAATTCAAAGGCACTCATCCATGACAGAAGTTTGCAAGCTGAAACTGTCACAGGACTTAAACGCCGTCTGGTTTCCAAGAAAATAGCAATTATGGAACGTTTATGCAAATGATGGTGTTCCAGCATCAGATGGAGTGCAACCTGTGAAGATCTGCTATTTGGTGCTTAAGCTCAGTTTGCCTAACAGTTGTGATGCGATAGGGTTGTGTGACCTAATGACAGGAGTTGTATAGGATCAACTTGTTGCCTTGGCAAGTAGACAGTGGTCATCTTCAGTTAGCCATAAAGAAGTAGCCCAGCGAGCAGAATCTGGAAGACAAAGATGCTGATGAATTACGACCAATGACGACTTTTATGGGCGGGCATTGATCAACATTGTCACAGCTAGGGCGACTGGACGAGATTATGAGTTTAACAACGCTACTAAGGATAGCAAGGTGGCGGCTATCAAATCTGGTGAACTGAATAGCCGAACATATCACTAAGCTTGCGAACAGGGAAAAGGTTCTTAGACATGAAGATGCGAATATCTCTTTGTCAGCACTGAGCATCGTGTGGTTTGTAGTATGGGACAGAATACTTCTACAGGTGCCATCAATATGTTCATTAGAAACGCTGCGTAACACCAGTAAAGAGATATCAAGGTTATTTTGGTGAACACAACAAGCCGGAATCCTATGGTTCTCTTTACAGTCGTTGGAGGTCAAAAGACAGTAGAGAATCATAAGCGCCACCTGCGCCATTTAAAATCACCTGTCTGACTAATTCGGGCAGTATATTCGCTAGGCGTTCAGTGGCTAGCTCCAGCATAGGACATCACCCACTGGTGCACGATATCGAGAACCCAACCGAAACCCTGAAAGTACACATTGTACATCTATGTTCAAAAGTTGAGGGCTGTTTGTTCAGGGTGCCTTTCCTACTGGCCAGTAGACCCTTGTTGTATAGTATAAACCTTCATGTCTTCGGATACCAACTCAGAATCGAAGTTCATCGTAAAGACTTTAACCGAGAAGTCAAGATCTCACACATGGTTGTCACCTAATACTTAGCGTTTTTAATAGAAAAAGCAAACTTTATCCGGTCAGGCTAGTGTGGAACTGTTTCATATGTGGTGTGTTTTATTATGTAGTTTGGATACGCGGCATGCTGAGTATTTATTAATTGTATAAGACCTTCTTTGTTGTCATACTCATTCAGCGTTTTACCCTTCAGGTGATTCCCACATTTAACATACACTAATTCAAACGTTCTCCCTCTAACATTTGTACAGATGTTTCATGTCGCAAGAGTTAAGGTAAGTGGCAGCTGGTCCATGGCTATACAGCATGAGTGAACTAATTTCGGCTAATCGAAGGGATTGACATTAATGCCGCTCATCCCTACTATAGTTCTTTTTGCGTCAGTATACTAAACTAGGACTCTTCATACATAACACCACTGGTCTGTAGCTCTATAGGATAACTGGTAGACAAAACGCTCACTTATTAGGCGGTATAAATGAGCGTGTTGTTTCCATTATGATAACGTGTTGTTTTGCATCAAGATGAAATAAAAAGTTTCTTCGATAATACATTTTTTTATGGGTGCGAAACTACTAATTACCAGGAGAATCTTTCAAGGAACAAGGCCTCCAGTATGATAATACAAGCAGGTAGTTGAGGACAGGAATGATCCAAGTAACCATCTTCCCGAAGAACCTGTCCTCTTGGAACGAATGTCTTGCTTTCCGAATCGTTTTTCCAACCGTTTTTCCAAGACTTGGTACAAAGCTTTCGTGCCAAAGATTTTACAGTGGATGCAACGAGACTTCCCTGTGAATTTGACTTATTGAAATTTAACCCTTAACATACATTAACTATGTGCCCGAGGAGACCTGTTATCGATGTAGTCCACTGATGAATAGTTCCAGATGCGAGTGAAACGTGCAAAAACGCATTGTGGCTTCCTCCATTTGAGCTCATTAGTTTTACCCATAGATCACTCAATAAAGCAAGACTTTCAATGCTTAGTTCGCAATTTTCCGCTCGCGTTTGTGAACCGGTATCCCAGCCTACAACAGAGCAAGGTTTTCATCTGAACTTGTTGTGTACTTTCTCCTAGTCCTGTCTAGGTGGATTAGGTTTTTCTCAGTTAATTCTAGTGCCAATTCTCGTGAGTTGGTCTGATTTCGTTTTGTGACTATTTGCTTGATTTCACATGTTGTCTATCCTCAATTCACTGTAGTCTTCGAACATACGCAAACTAATGACTAATCAACTAAACATAGCTACGATTTGGTCACCCTTTGCATGTTCAAAATTTGTTCATATTTATATGATATCTCTCTGCGTTTGCAATGAGTCGTATGATTTCATTACCAAAGATCTTGGTGTTAGTAATTTTTACGTTACTGTTGTCGAGAAAGGTTAGCTCTTCCGCTTAACGGCGGCAGGGAAATGTGTGACATTTGGTTTAACCGCACCACGTACATGGGATAAATGGACTCTCGGACGGAGCGCACAACTACGATGTCTTTGCCATGAAAGCACGAATGATGAGAGCCATTTTAAGTTCGTGAATGAATAAATATGGGATGCTGATTGTGTGCCGTTGGACAGAATATATATTTCTCTGTAAGATCATTGCGACGTCCTCCAAGAATATTGTCTAATCATAGTACAACCACTGACTTAGTTGACAGTAGTATGATTTCGTGCGCTGTCTTAAACTATGACGATTTACACAGTCGTAAAACAGGAGGAAACAAAAACTTCATTGATATTTTTGTTTGATTGGCCACTGTGGATAGCAACTGGCTGGAGCATAATATGTTTTACGACACCTTTTGGAATGATCTTCTGGTTTTACTACTCAAATATGGTTGGTTTACACTTTACATTTAGAGTCTGAAAGCAAATTACAAAAAAATATTCGTCTGTTGAGATTGATAAACCAATGCTGGGAAATTGGTCGTTGTATTGGTCTTGAACTCTACAGATGTGCCACAATATTAGGTACTAAAATGTGGTTCCATGAAGTTCGATGTTGTCGACGGAACTGAGAGATTCAAAAAATGTGCGGTAAATTAATACCATCCATTGTCGCTGTAACGGAAACCGTGTATGTGACGGACATGGGAACTAGGGAGTAAACTGACGGGCTATCTTTATATCACCATAGTCGCCAATGTGCGAAATTCTACGGCGAATGCCTGCTCAAAGCAATTGTGATGTGCGACCCGGGTTCTCCTGAGCTGGTCTAAAATTGTATGGCGCACTGTGCATTCTAACCATGCACCTAGCTGTCTGATTGGTGTGACCTACCAACTAGTGTCCTTCTCGCTTGTCGACGACCACTTAATTAACAGAGCCAGGAGCAGGCTTGCCTCCATATGATTATCACGGATATTATTCATGCGGGATTTTAATTAGTCTGGTACTGACTTCGTCACCAGAGTGGTTAATGCAAAACCTGCATCGACCACTTTTGGGTTATGCGATGGAATAATGAATTTTTACTATACAACAATGTCGGAGAATTCAAGCGGTGAAGGTTTCATCAAGAAACTTGTTTAGGTTGTAATCCAATTGGGAAAAATGGTGTGGTCAATGACTTGTAGATTGGTATCCCTGTGTAGGGACAATAAAATAATCATAATTGGTTTAATGGATGGGTTGGACATATTGCGTCACATTTTACAAAGTTGGACAAATAGCCCCATCCAAAACATTGTACCATATCCGTTGGTCCGATATTTCAGCATATCCATACTCGATGGGCATAAAAGTTTTGTTGTAGACCCTCTTAGTAAAGTAATCGACAAGTAGAACCCGATCACACACTTTAGCCAATCCAGACACGGAAACAGACTTTGGTTCTACGTAAGGTATTTAATGACAGCAGAGACATCCGTTTAGAACACGGGCCAGCTGGACACTATTGGAAATGCATACAGAGATTACCATATAATCCGTAATCGGGTAACGGTGAAATGAAATGAACGATAAAGCAAGCACACAAGGTATGACTGCATACGTCTAGTCCACAGACAACAGACCTCCGTTTAGTACTGGTAAATGTACAATAATGAATCCCCGTTACTGAAGCTGCACATAGCACTTTTTGAAAGGCAAACAATTGGGTATCATCATCCACCAATACAAACTAGGTACTATTAACTGAAGTGACTTAAGCATGTCTCCCAACAGTGAGTCGATCACCAAGAAAGCCAGCTCGGTATCTGCACTATTTACCAGGCTGTACGGTTTCACTTAGATTGTTTCGCTGTTACGTTCAGTTCGCTAGAGACTCCCACCTTAAACTAAGTATTCAAGCCTGTCGTTCGTATTTCTTGTAGGACGTAACATAGGGCTGCAAAACGGGTTGCTACACTAAGTGTTTCATCCTACGCAGGTCATGAACAACTCGCTAAAGCCACAACATCAATTGGGCCGTATGGCTTTCAAAGAGCACAATGTTATCGTTTGAGTTTGCCCAAGCTGGAAGAGCTTACCAGAATCTGTCGTAAATATGCCATCATTCGCTCATTTTAAGCAAAGACTTAGAGCAAATTTTCAGGTTACTAGACCGATGCTTAATACGACTTGACCTTCAGTTGCATTACGGTAGAGTGGGGATATGCTGGATCTATCACTGTTGATGTTAGCTAGCGGTTGCCCCTGCATGCTGTAGCAACCTCGTTTTATGACTGACAGGCAGTGGTGCAGTCTTTATTTTGCTCAGTAACATGTGACTTTCTCAGTCGTAATCCATCTATCGAAGCTGAAACAAAAATTCTATTGGTCTTTTACTTATGAACCATCTAACAGTATCCGGTGTGCATACCTTACCCTGACATTTTCCAATCCGTAAAACCCATAAATCCTATCTGAAGCTTAGAGGAAAATGGAGGTGGATTACACATATCCACCTCCTAGAAAGCAAAAAAGAAACCATGATGTTTTGTATAAAATGGTTCTTAAAACTGTTTTGCACATAACCATATAGCCAACTTATTTATCGATCAGTCTGCACAAATAAATAAGAAGAGATTTCCCTAGCTAATAATTTATCCCTGAAAGTATTTTCCCCTGGTGATTGCCACTTACTCTTACGCGTATCACTGTGAAAGATTGCTTGGTTTCCGTGCACATACAACAAACATGAAGTGCAACGCTTCTAAATTCACATTAAATTCAACTTCCCAAAACTTACAACAGGGAGCTCAATCCAAACGTGTTATTTTTAGTGACGCGCTGATCTTCTAGTAAATAATATTTAAATCGTTGATAAGTAAAATATATTTATTAGGACCTTCTTAAAGAAAATGGACTTTTGAGTTCGGTATATAAGTGTCGCGGAAATCTGACGTCATCCTAAAATGACTGAGTCATTGGAATACGTCCGTCCGCAAACCGACCATGCAGGTTGCCACTATAATCTTCCAGTATTGTTTCACACAGGCCGGCAACGTAATAGAGGTCCATCAGTCTTGTACTATTAAGCACAGTAATTGCCCGAGTAAAACGGGACATTGCCTGCAGATGGGCGACGCAGTCAGTTGGGAGTCTTGAACTGCATCAAATAAGTCTGATGTGGCAAAGCTTGTTGAAACGTGTAACAGTCACTCATTTGTAGTGTAAAAATCTCTAGGACTGTTTTACTATAATGTTTTCCTATAACGTATCTTTAGTTAACGACTTAGTTGAAGTAGCTTATTTTCGTAGTCATAATTGGCCTTTTGAAACTATCCGTGAACACTTCGCGGAATTGCTTCGTAATGTTTGGAGATGTTCAGTTCACGAACATCGAGTTTTCACTCAACTAGTAATAACCATCTTGAGATACCGGACGACTCCTTCGGAATGTTGAGAAGTACCTCAACAGACTGGTCAAAATGCGAATAGTATGCAAAACAGTTGGAACAATTCCTAACGGACTGAACACTTAATATCTGCGCACACCGAAGCGGTTTGTACAAACGTTGCAGCCTCAGTGGTTAAGAATTCAAAAACCTCCTAACATCCGGTAAGGCAAGATATATTTGATGAAAAATATGCGGCAAAGACATGTACCGGATTCTGGCCTATATAATTCTGGCCACAACCCATGTGTAGGCTGTAACCCATGGTAACTCGTAGAATGTCTACCATGTCACGTGGTTTGTTACATTTTCAAAAATAAACAAGTGTAAGGCGCTTTGGTTATGAGCTTCTAATCACGCAATGAAAACGTTAAAGCAGAGCTGTTGGAAAGGCTGAGTATTCGTATGTCCACTTTAGGTATGTCAGCGAAATTGCCATCGTTCACAGAATATTGTATTTGACATTTTAACTTATATCGGCCGCTCGTACTACTGCACACTGAAATTGTTTTTTTTAATGGACATCACTAGACCACTAACCTAAAACAACACAGAAAACTTTATATAAACATAACAACAATTCAGTACATCGACAAAAACTCTTATCCATATTTTCACATGGTTCAGACAAATAACCACAGTGCAGCGAAACATTGTTCCATTAGTTTTGGCCGAAACTGTTACAGATATATATATTCTCAGATGATTTTACATAGGAAATTGTTGTCACGAAAGCTGTGGCGGCGTATGGAATAAGAACACTTCAAGAGCTTATGAGGAAACGACAGTGCGGATTCGAAGTAGAAAACTTTGTCAGAGGTGGAAAAATTCGGTATTCTAGCTAGAGAAAGAAAACAGAGGTTTTCAGGGCTAGTGAATAGAGATTTTCCTGTCCTTCATTCATTCAGTTTTCAGGGACTCAGGTATATGAACAGTCGTTTTCTGACCGACAAGCTTATAAGTAATGGGACTTTCGAGCGACAATAACAGATGTATATTTGGAAGCTAAGACACAGGTGAGCGAAATGAGTTCGAACCGGATGGCACCAGATAAAAAACCAGGCCGGATTCCGACCGGTGTGAGTCGAATCGTGCGAAGTGTTTGGCGCATCGAACCAAAATACGGATTCAGTTATAACAAAGGCACTAATTGTAGGATTGGTACCGGAACCAACATGAAGGATGAGGAGGGAAGTTGACACAGAAAAGCTGTTGCATCATACGCTGAACGACAGTACCAATCGGGAGTACGTAGTAGAAAAAATGAGTTGATCAGAAAGATCAGGATTAAAAACCGAAATGACATTCAGTTATATATACGTCAGTTGCTTTAGGTCAGTTCATGTAAACAGCGCAGCTCATGCCAACCATCAGGGAAGAAATATATGTTGAAATAAATCGTATAACATAAGCGCACACAAGTCAACAGATTGTAATGAAAAGTACAGTACCATTAATTTCAGTGTTGCAAAAGTTAGCCAATTAAACGTTCAGGAGAATGTCGAACCAAATAGAAGTAAAACATGGGACTAAACCAAGAATGTAGGTTCGATGTTAAAATGTGAACGGCAAACCCTTACCAATATTGGGTTGCATTACTTGTAAGTAGTGTGGCAAATTTCATAAGTTGAATGAGACTCAATTGCAAAAGTTTGGTATTCGGCTGTATTCAAACCAGCGACAGACATAG
>JTDE01004511.1:32672-48582 GCA_014338405.1 Paragonimus skrjabini miyazakii | reverse complement strand
AAATCATTGCTTCATCGGAGTTTACAACATATTTATGTATGAAAGGATACCGACTCTCAAAGGATACCGCCTCCCGTTATCCAGTTCCAACCTCACGCGATTCTAACCCACTGTTAGTCTCCCACATCCCCACAATTTTCTGTCTGCAAGTTCTGCGGCCACCATTGCCACTACTTCATTCTCATCGAAGTAGTAAGCAACTGTATTTACCATTTCCTTCCGTGGAGGCTCTCGTCAGCGGTGTTCTGTCTTTATTAAAGTTCGGTGCCCAGTGTCTAGTTTAAACTTGCTTTTTGCTTGTTTATTGACGATAATCGTAGGCATTTCAGTTTACCTGGGATATGGCCCTCCGAAACCGAAAGTCTCAGGTAGTCAATTGTGGAGCTAATCTGTGCATTAAGTGTGCGAAATCTGTTAATTCTAACCAGCAGGGACTATGTTGTCATGGTTGCCAACGCTGGTCTCATAGGGTATGCGAACCGTAAGTCACAGTCGCGCTTTTTACAACATTAACTGACGACATTGTTGATGGTCTATTCTTCCTTTGTAATAAGTGTAGAACAGGATTCAACGTACCCCTTTCTAAGGAATGTTCAATTACAAATTACATTACCAAGTGTGACGCCCACTCACAAACAGAACTGTCGACGAATACCGCCTATTGCCAGACAAATAGTACGCTAAACGCAGTCACAGAGAATTGTAGACCTTCACTTTTGCTTGAGAGCTTAAGGGCTTCAAGCGGAACCACGGATGTTCATCAGCTAGCTAAATAGACCGGAGTGATTACCGCTTCCAATATGTGTCATCCCAGTAACAACGTTAAGGTTTCCACCGTTAATCGAAACGTATAGGTGACAAATAGCAACAAAAGGACCGGCGGAGTTAACCCTTCTGACGTTAGCCAGGGGACCAGAAGTTCATAATAAAGTGAATGGTAAAAACAAGGCAAATGATACAAGGAGCCACCTCAAAGACGCTGAGGTTCAGTTTGTGACCGGCATACACTCAAAGCCTTCTGGTAACCCATCTAGCGCAATTGTTTCTAATCTTGCAGAATCACTGGCGACATCATTGGTTGAGCGTGAACACCATGACCGCCAATTGTGGTCCGAAATATGTGCCGTAACAAGATTTGCTGCAAGTCAGCTAGACTTCAACGGCTTTCCCGGTCAAAGTCGGTCGCTTGAACGCAGTTTCCCCGTTTACTGAAAGTAACTTTCGAAAGCCATCAATACACTGAGATAGTGCTTACAAGAGTACACCTGCTTCGAGGTCCGGGTATGGCCCACATACGCCTAAAACCTGATCTTCCATACCTGGAGAGAATCCGGAGAAGGGAGTCAGAGAATCCCTTTGACAACTCTGACCGAAGTCTAATCATCCATGGAGTGCCAGAGTTGTCTAATTTGACATCGTCGCCAGACGATGACCTCTCCCAATGGCGATTCATCAGAGATAAGCTTTTACTAAGGGATATTACCTGTACTAGGGTAACAAGAATGCTAAGTTCTAGCCACCTTACCCACCTAGACAATAAAACTGCCGAGAGTTGAATTTTTCACGGCTGGCATGTGTAATATGATTCTGAACGCATGACACTGTCACCAGTCGAACGGGTCTGTAGATATTCGAGTTCATAGAACACTTCATGGAACACTGAGACAACTTAGAATACCGTCGCTTTCATTTCCAACTCTCGTACCGATAGTTAGTGTCTCAGCCGGTAGCGACCTTCCTCAACAAGTTATCTCCAAAAACGTGCTCTCAGTCCATGTGTAATTAAACCTTTGGCCACACCAACAGTAGTCACCCGTCCACAGGTCACGATACCAGACAGTCGGAGGGCAACATCTGGGACATTTGTAATCAACCAACATGATTGGAGCTGCATGTACACTAACATTTCAAGCTTGGCGAATAAGCTTCTGGAATTGAGGTTGCTTCACTCGAAAAATAAATTCGACATTATTGCACTTACAGGGACCTGGCTACGACCAGATATAAGGGACGTAAAAGTAAACTTATCTGAAGTGAATGTTTTGAAAAGGGATAGGACCGATAAGCGGGGTGGAGGAGTAGCACTGCACCTGTCTAATAATGTAGACCACGTGGAATTGGACGATTCAATATTTCTTCTAGTACCCGAGTCCATTTGAGTACGCGTCCGTCGCTGTTATAATAAGCCCCTCACCTTAGCCCTTATATACCGCCCACCCGCAAGTGACACGGTGTATGACGGTAACCTAGCCGCTGCTTTACACAGAGCCATCGAATTGACTGTAGGTGGAATTTTGATACTGAGTGATTTTAATCATCTGGATGTTAATTTCAAGACCCTGGACGTGCATTCCGGTCGGGACTCTTCTGCTGCGTCCTTTCTGTAAAGCACTATTGTATGAGGATTATTTGAAAATGTACTAGGTCCCACCAGATGGCGCCAGGGTTTTGCACCGCCCAGTTTAGACCTGGTTTAGTTGAGAACCTCAGCACCGAAATGCCCATAGGTTACAGTGATCACGCTCTAATTATGATCCGATTTATTTATGCCCTTTCTAGGGTGGTAGTTGATCCTCCAACACTACGCAACTACTTTCTAACGGCCTTTCAGAACATACCATCTTTATCCTCAGTGGAACTATTTTGGCACTACATTAAGGCCACTATTGATAAGGCGACTGACTTATTTGTTCCATTATGAATCATCAAAGGTAATAAGCCGTCCCATGGTATTCGCTGATATACGAAAAAACTTATTTGTGAAAAGCGTTATGCCTGGATGCAATTCAAGTTAAACCAGACCTCAGAAGCTTACAGTCAGTATAAGCTTATAAGAAACAAGTGTAACGAGGCTGTCCGTAGAGACAATCCTTTGCGGTAGCCCAATTAAGACAAAACCCCAAGTGGTTTTATAAACAATTGTCTAAAAAACCTTCCGTAAAACCGGGTATTCCCAGTCTGATTACAGATTCTGGTATAACTAACAACAACCAGGAGGCAACGAAAATCATTGCGGATACGCTTGAAAGGATGTTCTTGGAAATTACCAACGAAGCCACGTTATTGGTCAATTGTGGTACCCCTACGTCCAACATTCTGTCTATCCTCAACGACATAGACTTTAGTCCTATCACTGTTCTTGCGAAGCTTAAAGAATTGAACCCTAATAAGTCTCCGGGTTTTGATAACATACCGCAAAGGCTGCTAAAGAAATTGTGCAGATAGCCTAGCTGCAGTCGTAAGTGGCTTGCTTCGGAAGTCTTTCGAGGAAGGTAGCAATGTGAAGTAATGTCGCTCCACAAAGGCAGTGCGCGTAACTTGCCATCCAACTACAGACCCATCTCCCTTCTCAGTATCCGTTCAAAGGTAATGGAAAGCGTTGTCGATGGCGCCATCCGACAAAATCTCCGCATACACGGAATGATAACCCTTCAGCAGCACGGTTTCAGACAGGGTCACTCGTGCATCACCAATCTACTAATTGCTCAGGAACAATGAACAAAAGCAGTTGATTCTCAGGACCGAGTGGACATTATCCTGCTAGACTCCTCAAAAGCCTTTAACAGGGTTGACCACGGCATATTGCTGTCAAAACTACAATGGTACGGAATTGGAGGGAAACTGCTACGGTGGTTGGAGGCGTATCTGAGTAGACGGACCTTCTCTGTCCGAGTTAATGGCACTTATTCAACAGTTCAAAATGCCCACTGTGGGGTACCGCAAGGGTCAATTTTAGGACCGTTGCTCCTCACTCTATACGTTAATGAAATACCGTCGCTTTTGTCTTCAAGCGTTCTGTTGTACGCAGACGACAGGAAGCTTTGGGGGGTCATTCATGACCCCTCAGATGAATCCAGTCTACAATCAGATCTTGACACATTGTGTAACTGGTGTAGATTTAACAAAATACCGTTGAATGCGGCGAAGTGTAAAGTCTTGAGGCTTCGTCATAACAGTGCGACCTCATATCACCTTGATAATGTTAGACTTTGTGTATCCGAACAGGAGAAAGATTTAGGGTCGATTGTCACTCAGGATCTAAGTCTCTCCGTTAACTGCAAGTTGATAGCACGCAAGGCAACTAATGTATCTAAATTTATCAACTGTAGCCTAGGCTGCCTAATCCCGGTAAACTTCACTCCCATTTATTCCACCCTAGTTCGCCCTTTATTAGAAGTAAATATTCAAGCCTGTTCTCATCACCGTAAGGATGTTTTATTGCTTGAACAAGTTCAGCGCAAGGCTACAGAACAAGTGAGGGACCTTGGGTACCTGAATTATCAGAGCAGGCTTCAGATTTTGAATCGGTTTAACCTTGAGTTTCGAAGGATGAGAGGAGACACCATACTAGCCTTCAAAATATTAACAGACCACAGTCACCCTTGCTCATCCATCCTACCCAGAACTGAACATTCAAGTTCAAGAGGGAATAGTCTTAGTCTTAAGCATCAACGCTGCCGTTTGTTTTGCAGGCGCTATTCGTTTGCACTCCTAGTGGTTCCCTTCTGGAACAACCTGCCAGAAGAGATCGTCTCAGCCTCGACCCTTGACGTATTTAATATAAATTGGACGAGTATCTCAGGGTAACCTCAGATATTTTCAGTCCGCCTGCTTCTCCAAACAATTTCCGATAGGAAGGGCAACCAGTATAGAAGGAACTACACAAATAAGTATGTCTAGCATGTTGTGGTGTGTCTGTTTGTGCACTTTGCCTGATGAGTGTCTGTATGTCCTGTGGGTGAGTGCATATGCGCGTTTGCGATTGTCTGACGTAGACAACTGGATCCATGCACCATACAATTTCCTCTTTACATCTATTCTCTCAACAACTCTGTGCTTATGCACCGACGATCCTCCTCAACTCAAGATTGTCCCTGGCCAAGGTCCTCGTTCCGTGCCACCCAGGAGCGAGTCAATAACAAGTCAGAGACTTTTCTGGATCTGCAAAAAACCCGTGAAGCCGCTCAATGACCTTAATGCTGAATTTTCTTATTGGGTGGGTGGAAAATTAAAGCTCTTCTTTCCAAGGTTGGTGGCGAGAGGTTGAAGTCATATCCGACAAATCTCCTCCAAACGATTTGGGAGACTGAAGAGGTATCTCGTGATTGGTGATCATCAACACTAATTTACATTTTCAGAAAGGGGGCTGTAGCGAGCTCTTAGAACAGCTTAATTTTGCTAGTATTTTGTTGTACACTTTGACACTTCTTGTTGAGGCATGTTTGTTCAGCCCAGTTGTATGCTCTCTTTTTGCTGGCGTGGAACTTCACCTTTCCGTTCCGCGCACTACACGCAGGGAGTTTACTGACTGTATACCTTCTTGTTCCTCGGCCCTGGCAATGTACAGAGTTCTGCGCTGTCTGTTGTCTTCTGAATTGTTGCCATTGGGTAATTCATCAAATCTGGATTGAGACATTGTGCGAGAGTTCTCACAAACTCGTGAGCCCGACGGGACCCGAAGTCTATGTGACAACCACAGAGACATTAGTTTGGTGTCTGTTGCATCCAAGTTACTCACTGGCTTCATTGTACGTCGGCTCACTAAGCTCAGAGAAAGTCAGGTACGCGAAGAACAGACAGGATTCAGATCCAGTTGGGGGTGCGTTTATAACATTTTTACCTTGTGATAGATCTTGGGAAATCGGCACTGTTACAAACAGCTAACGGTCGTAATATCTATGGACCTAAAAGCTGCTTTTGAGCAACTGCAGTTGCTCAAAACGTTCACTAGAGCTGTCTTCCTCACAAGGGAGTACCAGGGAAATAAGTGAATCTATTGAAATGACTGTAGGCTCACTCAGCAAGCAGGATGAGAGTTTATGGACAACTGTCTCAGGCGTTCATCATTTCTAATGGTGTTCGTCAGGGGTGTCCGCTTTCTCCCTTGTTTGATTTCGTCATGGACGACACTGTGGAGGGTGCGCTGGAGGAGTCCAGTGAACTTGGTGTTGAGCTTCTTCTTGGCGCTAGGTTAACCGTTCTGGAGTAAGCGGACGACATTGCCTTACTTAGCCTCTCTGCCAAAGACATGCAGGCCATGCGGGACAAGGTAATTGACCGGACTGGTTTGTATGGAATGCGTTTCGCACCTTCAAAGTGCAGTGTTGCTTCAAGACTGGGTAGCACAATCTTCTCAGCTTTCAATGTTGCTTATGAGATATCATCGTGGATAGCAAAGGCGCGAGTTGCCTTTGCCAAACTATGTCATCTGTGGCGTCGAAAAGACGGTCGGTCCTCACTGAAAGGAAGAGTGGGTGGTCAAGCAACAACATGGTCACGAAATATGAAGCTCCTGACAACTGCAGTGAACAAAATGGGTAGGTGTCGCTTGCCTGGTTGAGGTCCACGTGATCACTCAAACCGCTGGTTGGAGATTCTATCCGAGATGGCGGTGTATCGCAGTCAATGGCGTACATGCATCCATACCATTTCTAGTTCTTCCGTTTAGTCTTCTTTTATTAATTTTCAAACTTCTCAGTAGCGTTCTCTTCTAGGATATTCCTCGTCACTTTTGAGGTGAGCGTGTGACGACTATAATAAATGATAATTTTGATAGTCGCATTCACGTGTACTTTTTTGATTCAGCGATTGATACACGGGTTCGAGGCAGAGGCCCAAGGGTCCCGAATCCAGTCGGTTTTTCTTGTTCAGTGTCATGCGGGCGTCTGCTGATCTGGAAGGCATTCACTGAAAACGGGGTGTAGCACCGTTCTTGGGAATTACAGTAAATATCACAAAACAAACTAAGATTACTCGCATAAAAAGATTTTTGGAAAATGAGAGTCAAGTAATGCTTTAAAGCGGTCGCTAAAAGCGCTGCAGACGACCTCAGCAGGAAGACTGTTCCAGAAGTTAACAACACTAGGAAAAAACTGCTGCCTAATAAAGGTCTGAATACGAAGCTTGAAAGGCTTGTTGTTATGTCCTCGCCAACCGTCATCATCCGCTACAGTAAAGAACTGATCATTGAAGCCTACTCTAAAGAGGAAGTGTGTGAAAATTAAATCACTGCGGAGCCGTCGAAATTCGAGTGGGTATAGATCAAGAATTTCAAGTCGAGACTCGTAGGTGACATTACTGAGGCCTGTGACTAGTTTGGTAGTCACGCGCTGGACACGCTTTTGTTTTAGTCAAGCCATCTCCAAGCTGGTTGTACAGACCGCACGTGTAAATGGCTCTGATGATGGTTTGGAATCAGTATTGTCGTTTCACGGCAAACGCGTCGGATTCGTGGGCCCTGAGATGATTAGTTCGTTCTCTTTCCCTGTTTGACTCTTTTTACGTTGAGTTATGCTGAATCACACTTTGTTCAGTTCATTTTGCCGGACAGTAGCTACGCACAACTTAGTCTGGACGGATTTGTCATGCTGGAACTAGACCACGTTCGTGGGAAGAAAGTTACAAGACGATATGCCGGTAATCTGACAACTGAACAGCTTATTGAACCGGTCTTCATTTAAACAGCCTGCGGTGCAGATGCGGCGGAGACCATTAGGGAGTTTGATACAAAGCGACCGGTTACCTGTAACTCACTTCGAGAACTGATGGAAACGTTTGTTGCGGCGGGCAGTGTTCGTGACCTGCAAGGAAGCAGTCGACCGCATACATCAATGAGTGACTATTCTGCCAGTGATCTTCTGCGAAGTGCAAACAACAGTTCCCGAAGGAGCGTCTGTCGGCTCGCTGAAGAAAATGACACTTCGAAGTCCACCGTACACCGAATGCTCTGAAGATACAAGTATCGGCCATACCAGGAGGCCCGATTACAGAATCTTCGGCTGTCGGATGCAGGCAAATTTGGGTCATTTTGCGAGTGATATTTATCGGAAGAGGATATACATTCGGTAGTATTTACTAACGGAGGAATATTTAGTCTGAATCAATTCGTTCAGAAACTCCATATTTGACACATCAGTGACTCCCATCGGTTTGCTGTAATCCGACATCAACACAGTCCAACGCTTATGATTTGGGCGTAGTTTGCTGAAATATGAATTATCTGGCCTTTCTTTTTTGGTAAAATTGTTGCTGGTAAAGCCTCTGTATAATCATCTACAAACTAGGTCATTCTTATCTTCAAATGCTTCAACAGAATGTCGTACCAGTGCTGGCGCAACTGGGTGTACTTGGATACGTTTGGTTTCATTGAGGTTACACAGCACCACCCTATGGATTGTATGAGAATGTCTACGTGAAACACTCGAACGACGATGGATCGATTGCGGTGGACTAAGAGAGCGGCTCTCATGGTCGCCAGATATTCCTCCACTGGATTTTTTTCTATGAGGCTACCTCAAACACAACCTACATAGGTCGTTCACAAACACTGGAGAAACTCAAAACGACCAAGTTCCTAAAGTACAGCGCAACCTCTGGGACCACTTTGCAACGTGTGCCGTTATCACATCTGAGGGTAATACTTTTGTGTTAGCAAAATGGCGGAGAGTATTTCGAGCACCTTGTGATTTCTTGACCGATACTAGTGCTTCTTCCTTTTTAACTTTGCGTGTAGGTACCGCCTACCTGTCAGTAGAACGGCACATCTCCGGTGGTAGTTGGCGGATTCATTTACTTATGTTTTCGGTTCAGGTGTAGTGGAATACTATAGATTATTTACTTTAGTGTACGGTACATTAAGTCATTATTCGCAGACATGCGCTAACCAGATATAAAATGTATAAAAGCCACAGAGAATTGAGACCGATTATTTATTGTACGGAATGTACAGATTGTCTCGTAGAACACTGTAACTGACACGCTTACATCACTAAGATGTAGCCATTTCTAGCTGATGATATCCAGTAATATCTACATGCTGCTACATCCTGATAGAGAAAGACAAGAACAAACGCAAAGACCGCGAGCAGTATCTCTTTCACGAACGAACGCAACGATACAAAAATCAGAGCGCAAGTATCGGACTCCAGCTCTCGCAACTTAGAACCCCCAACAAATAAGGAAAAAGATGGCCTTCAAACGGGCTTTATTTGCTGCTCAGCCCGAAGGCAAAGTAGTGATTTACAGCAACTGTAATTATAGGTTTTGGGTGGCCTTAGATCTAAGCTACCGAATGGGCCAATCAGAGGCGAGCGTAACTTCTCGGACGTTCGAGAATTCTGGCGGGCGTTCAACTTCCCAGAAAGTGAAGAAATCCATTTTCCTTGCAAACTGCGAATCTTCGGGAAGAAGTGCCTTTCTCTCAACATGCGTTTGGTTAATCTGTAAGGTAAAAAAAAGGTCTCACTATCAATAGTTGTTACTTTAAAACGACATATGGTCAGCCTTGTTGCGGTCCACCGGTTTGATCTGGTTCCGGCATGATATTTAGTCCAGTCCGATTTGCCCGCGTCGTTCTTCAAGATAGTACAAGTTTCCAGAAGACATAACACCCCAATGTGGACAACATTTTTGGACGAGCTGTCCACACCGACCTCGATAACCCAACAAGTTGCCTTCCTCATGGATAAAATGGTCAAATAAGACATGTTTACAAATAGTGGAACGATGTGCCTCACCAAAGAGGCCACAAAACTGAGAAGTGCCATGTATCACTTAGCGTTTCGAGAGCACGATTATAAAACGTCACGTCAGAGACCAAATTGCGCGACAAACCTAAAATCACAGCATGACGTGTCTCAGATTCTATTGGGAAGTTGTTAGTTTTTGACCAGTCTTTTAGTGATTTATGTATGTGTTTCGTTCCCGGATGCGGCTTTCCGTTATCCATAATTTGACGAAGAAAGTATCGTGGTAGCACAACCCGTTGGGGAAATGTAGTACTTTTAATTTATCCATTTACCGTCGCTGATGTATTCTGACTCCCAGCCCAGCGTTGCCTTTCAAACACTGAAACGTTTACAAAGATGCATGTCAGCAGCCATGCGTTATCAATCGTGGACCACGGTGGCCAAAACACTAGGAGGATGGTGCTGACCGACTTGACCAGAAGTTTGCGTACACTTCCGCGCCAGCTAGTCTAACTGTGGTTACAGTCGCATCATGCCCGTTCGCTCGCCCGACTCGGTTAGGAGACCAGTGCGTTGGATAAGCCCTTTGGTTCAAACTCCGGATTTTGCATCCGAGTGTACAGTTCTGGAACAACTTGTAAATAAGAGGTGATTAAGGACCAGACGGATTTTCGAGAACCTCCTGTGTAAATCAAATTAGGAAATGACAGGTCTGGTGCAATTATAACCCTAAAATTACTGTCAGGAAAGGGGCAATGCAGCGAATATCTTCTTCTTGGATGTCGTAAGCTTCCAGGTTGTTTTCTGTGGAGGCCATATAGGATAGTCAAAAGTCTTGGCGAACTCGAAGAAGGTATCACCTGAAGTGAGATCTTCGTCATTTACCTCCGTCAAGTTACCCATGGTGATACGCATATTTGTTATATATGGCCGGCCGGGGAAGAACCTATAGTGGGTAATGAAAACGGATACTTCTATAGGAAATGTTTAAGAAGGCCGCGTTTCACTTGACGCTCCATTATCTTCCATGAAGTGCTGGCAAGCATGATTGGTTGGTAGCTAACAAGAGAATGCGAATAGCGTGACTCGATGATAGTCATGATCGTGACATCCTTCGATGCGCTAGTCAGAATGATTGTTCGGAATGTTTGTTCAAAGAGCTTGTGAAGGGTTTCTGCAGACTGGCATCTGCTTCTTTGAGGGTCTTGGGGTGAATCCTGTCTGAACATGTCGTACTGTATGAGTTAAACTTGAATAATAGGTCTTCAATATTTAGCGCAGGAGTAAGGTGTGGTTGTCAAAAACTTCGCTCGGGCCAAGTAGTGTGCCATTTCGATGGTGGCACGTTAAAGGCCGCCAAATAGTACTCTCTGAATACCTCGGCTACGACTAGGGGATCGGAATGTGCTTTGTCGACGTACTTCTACCAGATTAGATAATCATAAATACTGATGTAATATTCTCTTTGTTGTTGCAGCTTATGGTGATATCAAGACCTGGAAATAGATCAGATTTCAAGCACTCAGCCAACTTCGTCCCAGAATGCGAACCGATCTGAATTGGATACACTTCTGTAACGTCATATCTGGCAACCGTTACTTTGGAGCCCATTCACTAATTCGGTATCTGCTGAAGCCACTTTGTTGACTTGGAAGAAATGTACGCTACTTTGTGATGCTTGTGTCAAGGTGTCAAAGATCAGGATGGTGGACTGACTGCAAGGACTAAGCAACGAATCGAATTCAACGGCAATGCATGTACTTGTTTTGTATCACGTACATATCAGACGACTGCGTTTAACAGTAGTGCAACTCCACGCACTGTGAATGTGTACCAGTGGACGTACGTGCATGATGTAGTCATTTGTGTCTTTGTATAATATATATGTACGTTTTCCTAGTTGTTCATTGTTTTGCACTTAATGCTTCCGTTGGGAATCATCGTCTGCGTGGTAATTGCAATTAGTTCGTCAGTTACTATGTGGAACACATTGTGTTGTCAAGTGGAGGCATTGTAAGCGACAGAGAAAATGATTGAGTTTGACTGTAGAATTAGGTTAGGCTATAATGTTAGTTGTTGCGTATTTCGCCGATCGCAAGAAAAAGCGCGTGCGTAAATTCTTTTTCTTAAATTAATCAGTTGCCATCTAACGATGGTAAGAATCGACGCGACTCCGTTTTATTTGCTGGAACATGTTAAGGCGTCAGAAGAAACCAGAGGTCTCAGTTAATTTTTGTTTATGCCTGTCCCCTACTTTTTCAACGTCTCAGAAGCCGTCGGCTCCAGCAAAATGGTGCACCGTCCATGGATTCTAAAGGACGGGGCGGAAACGATCATAATTAAGGAGCTTGCCGTCATCCGCCCTCAATACCTACGGCTTTCGCACCTCTGAAGATGCTGGTCACAAAATATTTTCTTCATTAAGTCGATAATCAAAAGAGTCCACTGGTTTTTTATTGGGCACCGCGGAAGGGCGGGCGTGGTCGGTCCCCTTTGGCATGTTCCTTGAGTCAGCTCAATTCTTACCCTCGAAACACAAATTTTTATTCTCACAAATCAGCGAATCATCCTCCCAGAACTTCTTAGCCAAAAGGGCGTCAATCGCGTCGTTTAGAAGGCGGATCGTGCACCCCTCTGGGATGATCATTTAGCGCAAACCGTGGTGAAGTGCCGGCCTTATCCGAGGAAAACTCTTAAAGTTACCTGGCAGGGAAAGGTGATCTCTGATAATTTGCTTTCCGTGTTTGCCTCCTCATTTATTTCATTCGTCCCTCAATCCCTTCCTCTCACTCTCCTATTACCTTTCGCACACAATCAAACGAAGAAGTGACGCTCAGTTCCATGTAAACAAACTGAATTTGTTCAATAAATTTCTAGAAGTCAGGCAGTTGGCTCTCACTGCAAATCCTCATACCTTTGCCTTACACAATGGCTTCCATCGGTGAACCGAACGTATTGGGGTATTCAGTGCTCCATGTCAACTCCGCCCGAGAGCGAGTGGGGTGCTGTACGATCTTCCTAACGCCCTCTGTCATCGATGACTATCAGCCTTCCGATGCATGTGATGCTCTGCTACTTCAACTGACAATATTTATTCATTGTTCATCATAAGGCAGCCTAACAGATGGTGACGTTATTTCCGTGAGCCTAGAAACTTCCCAGGGTTACAGCGTTTTCCTCATCTTATTTTGAGTGACATTACTACACTTAAGATAAGCTTGTCATCAATGCTCCATTCAGACTTCCACTCTGGACTTCTTTATTGATGTTGATACGATAGAAAGCGTGAACACAACGTCATGTGGCATAGTTCCAGTCACATTCCATCGCAAACGGAAGTATTACGTAAATGAAGAAGCACGCCGCTTCGTTGACACAAAAATTACTACGTCTGACAACTTGAAGAAATGCAGCCGCAATAACACCACAGTAGTGTAGTTCATCGCGTTTCCGGCAGTCCTGTATTTTGTTGGTCGAAAATGACGCACTGTGAGGAAAAAGCTGTTAGGGCCCTCTGCTGCTCAAAACTTAATGTCTCATTCTTTGTTGGTGTTCGTGTATAGATGATTCGTCTCATTAGGCTGTACTTTGATCAAAAGTGTGGGGGGAGGAGTGGCATGACGAAGACTCATGACTGAACATCTATCTGCGGTGGTTCAGCAGAATTACGTTTGTTGTACTTGATTACTAATGCGTCAAATTTTGATGGATTTGGATTCACTTTGGAGTCGCTGTATTCAAAACATTTGAGTGATTTTCACTCGTTGGTTCTAGGTGCCTGAGTGATACAGTCTTTTCCTTTTCATCCGGAACGTGAACCTGTTTTGTATTGTGTTCAGCTAGTTCCACCTTATTCGTCTGTGGTTAACATTTTGACGGTTTCGTTTTCCGCCGCAAAAGTATCGGCCCGGGATTGGAGAAGTCATGTAGACTGACACACTTGAGGCCGATTTACGGTAGTCGGAAAATATCCACTCGTGCGGTGTAGTACTGATATATCAAAGGGGACGGATTTAGTGCAAAGCATCAGAGTAGACTATCTTCCCGAAGATGAGAGACAAGTCTTTCGATTTCGTTGCAAGTGTGACTGTCCTTTGTAGAATCCTAATCAGCGTTCCAATTTGTGTGTTAGCTTGAAGGTTGTGCGCTTGCTGATGATTGTCCCTTTGCTATGTAGAGACTGTTTCAGCTGTTTTGACGCAAAATAAGAGCCCTAATCAGAATGTACCTAAGATAGCTTACCAACCAACGCGATCAACGAACAGAAGCATTCATTCACTGTGGAGGACTTCGTGTCTCTACAATCAAGGTCAAGTGGGACTTGCGAGTATCCGTCTGTCACAGTGAGGGGATATTTGTTGCAAGTGTTGAAAGGAGGAAGTCCTTGGAGGTCAACATTGAGCCCTTCAAGCGATTAAGTTGTCTTGACTGAGCTTCCATCAGGAGGTTTTTGGAACCGAGGTTTAATTTGTGCACAAGGTGAGTTATGCGAAGTCATTGAATGTAGTTGCTCAACAGAGAACGGTAGATTTTTAGAAAGAATGAAATGCAACATCCGAGTGCCGCTAGGATGATAGAGCTTAATGAAATTGTTTGGACATGGTGTTCCATGATCATAATAGTGACCGCAGAATAAGGCATCAACCACATTATTATCTTCCCGGCGGTATTTGACGACGAAGTTGTCGAAAGTTAGTTTGGGTTTCCATCGTTGAGTTTCTTCGTTTTGTTTTCTGCCTTCATAATTCACATAAAAGCAATGAAAGTCTTATCGGCAATCAGTCGAGGGCGAGTGTTTAACACATAATGTTTCTATTTCCCATTAGCTTCATCTGCAGAGTAAAACTCTCTTTTTTTGCAGAATGTCGTTCACTTTGTAAGAGCTTTCTGCAGGCGAAAGCAGCTGGTTTGCCATTTTGCGTAATTGTCAGGCACCACGCAATTGGAAGCATTTAGTTCGATGGCTAGCGGAACGATGCGAACAACGGTTGTGACGATATATTTCTCCAGTTCCTTTGTTAGTAAGTCGAAGCAAGCGATACATTTGAGTGACTGAAATGTTTTGTTCACGAAGGAATGACGTTTGTCTGAGTGATTGGAAATCCATTGAGAGTAATAAGCGAACAAACCAGCGGCGCGTTATGAGAACTTGAAGTCTCAAGAAGGGGCTAAATTTTGGAGAGGTAAACGGCGAGAATCCTGTTCGATATTCCATTTCGAAGTTTCACAGATCAAATTTTTTTTACAGTGGAGGTAACACTTCTCCGTTAGTGTCGTACTTTTATGTGACTAGTGAATCTGACCGTTCGTTTTTCGTCCTCTCCAATTATTGTGGTGTTGCTGATGTTTACGAAATTCGCCACCAGTTGTTCTCTTTTAATAATGCTATCAGTTTGTTATTGAAAAGCTGCGACATTGCTAGTTACTTCCAAGGAAATACAACGTGACTAATCCAACTTTCCACAGGCTTCAAAAGCAGCTTACATTGCATCCTATCTAATAGGCACTTGGTTGTACGCACCACGAAAATTGTGCGCTCTGTACACAGCATAATTCGATATTTTTCCTAGCATCATTTAACCTAAGTAGCATGTAGACATCCAGTTACATGTATCAGACCATGGTTTGAGTGCAGTCGATAACTCTTTATTTACGACTATCGTTTGCAGTATCCACATTAGTGCAGTCGACGGAGAAACGGAAAACCGAGTTATTTTGTTGTGGAGTCGAATCAAACTTTTATCGTTCGGTGGGTGCCGTCGAAATGTCGATTTACAGTTGAGTTTATGTGTGAGAGTTCTAAGCAATGCGGCTCGGCTTGAGCAACCAACAGGTCGCAGGGGTATTTCACGGTGGAAGGATACTACAACCTTCGAGTGCAACTCGAGCAGGTCGTTTTTTTGGAGGAATATCTGCGCAGAGGTTGGGGAGTGTAGATAGATAAACGTTTATTCTCGTGCAGACTGCTGACGTAACGTAAGCGTGACTTGACATTTGTATTTCCACGACCGCAGCACGAGTGTGTGGCTGTCAGGTCGCCCAGTGTGCACAAGTGTTTGCACCGGGATATTGTTTATTGTGAGATTCACAATAGCATTAGACAGGCAATTGCAGTAGTCATTGAAACGAGGGTCGGGTCTGTTGGTGGTGTTATCAGTTGTGAATACGTCAGAAATGTATGTTGAATCAACTAGACTCGTCCTTATTTGGGTACTTTTACTGTAGTGTAGCAAAGCTTGTATCAACTACTGCACTAGTACGTTTGTGAGTTGCTTCTGCGACACGTATGTTTAAAAGGTTTTGCATAGCAACTCCTACGGTGACTCCGAAGCTAAATCTCGCGATCAAGCTAGAGTGGGAATCGCACTGAGTTCCAGAGCAGAGCAATGTTAGCTCGATTGTATCTCAGTGAACAGTCGCTCTTGCGTTGCCAGACTCAATAC
>JTDE01004511.1:4376-18513 GCA_014338405.1 Paragonimus skrjabini miyazakii | reverse complement strand
TGTCTGAAGGTTTCTCGTTGGTATGGAGGTATTCAGTTGGGCCCAGACAGATTCAAACATATCAACAATGTGGCCAGACAGTTGTTGGCCGCTCAATGCTTTTTGGATTCACGGTCAGAAGTGGCGTTGCAACAACAACGCAGTGAAGGAAAGTCAAAAACACATCGGCAAAACCATAAGAAGAAAAAATGATTCCACGGATGACACTTGTATGATAGAAATGCGGTCTTTCAAATGTGTTTCCTTGATTATACAGTTGTTCCTGTGTAACCATTGTTTTATCAGTAGTGTGATATCTTTCCGTGCGTAGGTCTCGGTTCGTTATTGATGATGAGGAATCGTATTGAATAAGTTTACTCTTCAGTCAAAAATACATTTCCAACCGGGAAATATTTGATTGGTGCGTTTCATGTGCCATCATCCGATTGGTTGTAATTGGCTTGGATCGTCTCTAGCTGCGACTTGTTTTTTTAGAGTCTACATGAAATTTATGGTTATGGTAAGTGTCAAAGAATTCCCCGTTTTATCCATCCGACCGCACCGCCTTTCCAAAGAGAATGATTTTGTCCAGTCGGAATGGATGAAAATTCCCAGAACGGTCCAGAGGTAACTTGTAATCTTTTTCACCTACTTGACCTTTATTTCGCCACGTTTGTTGGTGGCCTATTGAACTTAATTACTATTTTTAGCATCTATTCTTCAATCTTCTGATTCGACATCTGTCGGTCACTATGTACCATATATACTTTGTATTTCTCTCTCGCCTTTTGCTTTGACTTATGGGCAATTAGCGGGGTCAGTCGCGTTATTCTTCTAGGCCAAATCTTCCGTTTTGTTTATCTCAAGATGGAAAATTCGAATTCTGTCAAGCGCCATCTGTTCCTTTGTCAACCCTACATATTAATCCGGGTGTTGACAACATTAAGCTTTCAGCCAGTCGCCTTCAGGATGCTTTCGATCGTTAGCAATGTTTAGTTATTTTATCCACTCCCTACTGAACCTTGTTATTGATTCTCTCCTAAAGGCAGTATTATGAAGAATGTTTTTCGATGGTCTTGCTCTTACATCAGACGAAAAATTGTCTCGTGCTTCGCTGACGACGTCGTCTATCTAACCAGCCAGAGATAGTGGTATTATCAGTTCGTCATTGTGAAGTATGTTTTACTTCTTTTTGTGTTTTAGGTTTCCTTTAGGTCGCGTGCAAAGCAGCCTTATATATATATATATATGCGCCGGTGTTGCGGACTGAAATCGCCAGCAGAACGCGCGCTGATTAGCAAGAGACAGGCTTTGAAGGATTGTTTTGTGTCTGGTCGTAGTGCTGGAATTCTCAATCAACTCCTTGTTCGCAGAAATCGTCGTGCCAGTCAACTGATGAGGCAGCACACGTTCGGAACACTTCGTTGAGTCGGCAAATGCAATGGCAGGCGAAATTTTAAGTATGGAACTAGCCAAATGGCGAATTCACCATGCACGGGCGATTATGTGTAAACGACAGAAGCCAACAAAATTATACGTCATGGTGGAGGTGGCGTTTACTCTCATATAGACGGGCTGATATACTCCCATTGCCACACTTATGTATCATACATACTGGAGATGCGGACGCTTGTTAGAGCATAGTACATAAAGAACACATACCTCTTAAAGTGGCGCCACCATTTTCCCGCCTGTTATTGTATCTCGGATTAAACTTCCCAGCCTCACGCCTCATCGTTTCTGTCGGATACGAGCTTAACTGAGTCCGTGACGTCGTTGAATTGGAGACAACTCTAAAAGACTTGGGGATCAACATTAGCAATGTATCGCTATCTTTGCATTTCTGAAAGCAACAGTAAAAGCGATAGCACTTTTACTGTTAGAAGCGAGACAGTCCGCGAGGTTAACGATGAACCTGTCTGAAACCTTCAACTAATTCTGGTACACCGTATCGAACAATTCGATTTGCCGCCGTCCCTGTTACTTCCGTCTTATAGTCTTGCGTGTAATCCCTGGTCGACGGGTACTTCCCCTCCAACGAAAGTGGTGCAAATGATGAGGCTTCTAGAAACGTCATAAGACTCCCGATTCAGATGAGTTCGTGTCAGCCTTTTTCAGCTACAGGGTACTGTTTTAGTCAGAGAACTGATGGCTCTATAAAGAAGGCTCTGTAATGAAAAGACCTTTTCAATCGACGGAGGATTCGCCACATTTGCCGCATCTTCAGAAGGTGCTCTCGCTGCTTGTACGACATTTGTCGAGGGACAAAGTCGTCGACTGCTGTGTTCATTCACAGGCTGACACTGACACAAGCCTGCGAAATTTGGGCGTGGTTCCGCTCTGACCGTGCCTGTACTAATCATACCTTCGCACTCAGCTAGTTGCTGGGACATAATCACACTTAACGCCGACTGATATTCGTTATCGTTTGAACTTTCAGGGGATTTCTGACCTAGCTGATAGCAACACCGGAATTGTTTCATTTTAAAAGCTCCCCTAAGAAACAAATCAATAGAGCTGGTACAAAAACACGTGCGAAAGTTTATTTTTTGAACACGCTTGTGCCGTAAATTTTTATACTACACCAACAGATAAATACAGTGTAGTACGATTTAGGTGGAACTGTTCACATGTCCTTTGTTCCACTCATTTCATTAGGGTATAGGATAACGGCAAAGTGCAATCCTTGAATTTTCATGTTTATTTATCAAAAAACAGTGGCACGTTTTCAGTTATCATCATGTTCGTGTTCCTTGTGGTACTTCAGTGTTATCTTCGAGAAAAAAAATTTCTTGCCATTAAATGTTTATAGATTTAAAGCCTAACTTTACACTGTAATACTACAACCGAAGTATGAATGTGAAACACTTCTGAGTGGAAGGAAACCGAACACATCCAAATGTGATGGTGAGGTCAGAAATGAACTGACGTCATTTGTCGGGTAATCGTACTCACTGGGTCTATCACATTAGGGTAAATAATGCCACTTTTGCGAACGAGCGTGCGCGAATAATACGTGACTAATGAATAATGCATAATACTACATGAGTGAAACTGTGTCTAACCATCGATAAGTGCGTTTGATATTTGTTTGCAGAAAAATTACTTTAAACTATTTCAGCGATTGGTATGTGGAGAGAAAAAATGAATTGGAATTCCGGGTTCGTCGGATATTATATATACATATATAATGCATTCACATACTTACCTCCTGAGAATATAGAAGTGCGTTGTGGAATTAATATTCTGATGGACGTGGCAAATGATCATAAAAGCAAAACCCTACAGGAAGTGTTGTGTATGGTTATGTAATTTGGGCGGCTTTAAATCTTTTTAGACAAACTTCATTATTTTTTGCTACGCAAATAATTAGAACGTAGATCGGTTTTGTATGTAAGGGTTTGAGACGAGGATTGAACTACACAGGGTTTTGTCGATGAGTTCATATAAAAAAACAGACCGAAACTTCGTTTTCTGAAAAGGAACCACTCGAGTGAATTGTCGAGAGTGACAGCTTCCATCAGTAAGTTTAACGAGACTCTAAAAGTCAGGGTTTATGAATGTTCAGAGGTGAACTTTGTAAAATTATTGGTACCCGTTTTGTAGTAGAGGCTGTTCGTCGTCAGATCCTGGTCTGAGTGAAGTATGCATTGCCTCATCACTACTGTCTAACGGTGCGATTGGTGTTTGACACTCTTGATCCGTCTCATTCAGATGTATTCTTGACGACATCCCGGACAGTGCTCTGACCGACAACTAGCGCATAGGTGTGATAATACTCCCCAGTGGCTGATTCCATGATGTGGAGTATTCTGGCGACATTCCATAGTCTGCAATACCACACTGCCAACACAGCACGTCTTCGACAGATCAGCTATCCTAATTCGTCATTCCGACGTGCACCTCGCATCACTGAAGCATACCGCCCTGTTGACAAGAACCTGTACATGCTTTGGCTGTTGATGGTGACGCGTTGGAGGTGGTCCCGCGGTATCTGTTAACTCTGATGAGACCATCAATGGAAAATCTAAAGCCCGGGCAGCATTTGTTGACTTCCATAACCTTTCGTATCGGTGTAATGCACTGTGCTTCAGTGTGTTCAGTCTTTCTGTACACTAGAAAGATCTAATCATATTTTGCGGATGATGTTTGGAGATTTCTACCCATCATGTCTGTTTTCACGATCATACCATGTTGTTGGGGCACTGTATAAGCACCGATACGATTCGCTGGTTTCACACCAGGGGAGTTGGCTATGTTGTTGAGTCCACTGCACAGGCTCGGACGTGATTTTACGGCTGTCAACCCATCGCTGGCTGCGCTGTTCTATTATCATACGACCTGGGCTAGGAGGATGGTGATATACGGTCGATCGGTGCATTATAGAATTTCACGGGGTGAAAAGTCAAACGTGGAGGCTTTGTTCCGTAATGTGATGCTGACCCGGGCTCAAAAGTTACCTTTCTGTGGTTGGCCGAATTGTCGGAAACGTCACGGACTTGCTATTAATGATGCTCTTGTTTTGAGAACTTGCACTTCCTTTGATCTCATATTTATTTTCGTCGTTTTTGTGCTGTTTCATTCGTATTGACAGTCAGATGTACTTTTTAATGTAATAAGTTTTGATGGCAAGCTTCCTATGGTTCAACGCCAGAAAACCGAACTTTAGCTTCCGTTGTGTTCGTGTTATGTGTCCGATGACCTAACTTTAGATTCTTGTAATCTATTTGAATAATCAATCTGTATACGTCCTTTGATGGCATTTAATTTCGTGTTGAAGAATCCTGTCCAGTCAGCCGTACTGATATAGTGAAGCAGTGGTACTGAATTACAGGACATCCCCTCTTTTTTCGCAGTTTTGTGTTCTCGTAAAACTCCCCTATTGCCCCCAGAGGGTATTGTTATGTGATACGTGTAATTTATCGATCGTTTCAATTCTGGTCTGACATAATCGTATATGACGCTGCCGCTCTTTCTATGAGACGAACGTATACAGTGAATATGTTTGTGATAATTAGCACTATATGTTCTATCGTCGTCGTTATTGGTAGAAGTGTTTAATGTGGTCTTTGCATGGAGTGAAATGTCAATCAAATACAACCGATAGTTTACGCACAAGTTCGAGTGTGTTACTGTTAATGAAAACAGTCAATAATTTAACCTTTATGATAAAGTTGTGATAGATTAATGCAGATTAATCCTATCGTAATAAAATCTTAGACGTTTTCAGTTTGATCGATATATTCCATTCGGGCGTGAAGTTGGCTAAACAAACACCTACACAGGAGCATTCCCCTCCAACTCTTTTCTAGTTTGTTTCGGCTAAGGATTTTTTAACTCCCCGCGCCCAAAGTTATTTACACTTTTCTGATCTTTGATTAATCATGTTGCGTTCGTCTACTCAAAGTTTTGTCGTTATAATAGAAGATCTTTGAGTGATGATTACCCTGTAGATGTCAGTTTTGTAATAAGCTGCAGTGTGTATGTGTGTGCATCTCGGTAGTGAATAGACAGTTGTTTGAGCTGTGAGATTTGCCCATCACCCCAACTGTATTCACTGTTTCTCTCGATTGCCTTTTGGAAGGTGATGCGAGATCTGTAACTGGCGGCATTGTTGAAATCTTGGTTACAGTTATACAACTGGACCCTATCGCTCAGCCAAACTTGAGCTATAATCACACAATATTGATATTGCAACTGAATGAAGCCAGTAGTGATGTCCACGTACGAGCAGGTATAGCTATTTTCACTATTTGGTGAATGGCAACAGAGATAAATATTATAGATGCCAGAATAAACAGTACTATCGAAATTCTGCATTAATTGTTTTAGTACGATTTGATTTCTATAAATACGAAGGTGATTTTGCTGAGCAAAGTTCATTACTGCATATCTCCCACTCTATAAATTGTTTAGTATAAGAGAAACGCCCACTATGCTATTGAACCATCCTCAGAATCTTTGAGTGTGGAGTAACCAAGAGGTTAATTTTGATGATTTTTCTGCTTAGAACTAGTAGGTTTTTCGTGTTGGATGTTGTAGGCTTAAGTTCCGTTAAATTCTACAGTTTATGTAAATTCTTTCATTACCTTTCTTCGCCTTTCTGATTGATCGTCATCGGGTACATTGCCACTTTGTCTAAGAAGGCCGTAACCAATGCTAAACAGTTATTGTAGTACCTGGTTTGTAAAAGTGCATGATGATGATGATCAGTTATTGTCGAACAACTGTTCCTGAACACACAGGGTCAGCTTCAGTCGATATATGGAGACCGCCTTCTCAGATCTCAAGAATCTTGGATTGGAATAAAGCATTAGGATTCTGCATGCACAAACTAGGTCGTTAACAGGACCAGTGATCTGGACTTGTTTTGCGATTGCGCACACTGGTTGCTTGCGTGTTTCAACGTTATTGTCATTGTTTCGAGATACAGAGTTCTGCATCCATTTAGGCAAATGTTCCTTCATTTTGGAGATCAACCATCTCTCGTTTCTGCGTATGTAACTTTCTCTACAGTTACATGTAAATTGGTAGACACAAGGTGAGGTGGTACTGATGCGGTCAACAAGAGCGTCATAGAACACATCCTTGGTAGCATCCGAACAGCAGTCCGTTGGAGCGTACGCCGATATAAGGAATACGCAACGCCTTTCTGATTTGCATCGACAGACTTTCACCGACGTATTGAGTCTGACAGTGCACAAGCATGTAAGTTGAATATCGCTTACAAGTGCTCCCATTCCCATAGACTTTACCCAGTTCCCTTAAAAAGAGTGCTTTATCCGAATTTTACTGTTGTTAGGACTCGTCAGTAGTGCATATCTTTTCCACTACCGGAATGGAACTCCGATAACACTTTTATGAGTTCACCGTGTTGGCTAACATAAAACTATTTCTTTCTTAAACGAGCTAGTTGAAACACTTAGTCATGGGGTCGTTGGGTGGAGTTAACAGGACACTTACTGTCCTTACTCTCGAGGTGATCAGGTAATCTGAGCACTACTCACAGGCGAATATGGCTGGGCGTTTGTATATGATAATTCAGTCGTGCTTATTCTGCGAACAACAGCATAGTGGTCAACACAGTTGCTTGATGAGAATGTGAACGGAATTCAAGTCCAGACCGTCGCAAGGGCATACACCACCCATAGGCTCTAAGTAGAACGATTTTCTAGTCTAATCCTCCGTTTCTAACGAGACTGGACAAAATATCTACGTAGTTAAGAAAGGTGAAATAAGTTGAGTGATGTTTAACTTAGACGCTACTTACCAGCAACCCCCTCGTATATATCTAGCGAGTGTGATGCAACTACTGGAGCCACAGACCGATTTTACGGTTGAATCAACGTTTATTAACTACCTACGTGCACAGCCCCACAACACACTAATTGCATGTTCAATTCGCAACTCCATCAATGCGTTTTCGCGTTGAAGTTGCACTACCGGTGATTCATTAAGTAGTGTAAACCATATTGTGATCCAGTCCGTCGGATCGTGTTTTAAGTTTGCTCGTCAGTGCGAGGAATCTACTGTTTTCAGAGATTATTGTTTCAACTCTGTGTCAACTAATCTTTCGTGACTGTTACATGCATGTAATCTGAGCTAGTCTACCCGGAGTCCATTAAACGCTACACCCATTCTCTGGGTGTTTTTACTCACATTTCTTTTCGTCGAAAGGCTTTGCTTTCAATAGCAGCCGAAACCTAGATTTTTCACAATTGTGTCTGTTAAATTAGCTAATCTACCAAACGAACTATTAGTATAGCAGATACCTTTATATGCTGTGGTCACCAAGATCCTCGTTTAGAATAATGACACCTGTTATAAGTACGATCATCTTTAGTACAGTTGTCTAGTCATCTACGTGCTTATGTTGTTAGCCGTATGCATGTGTTTTGTTTTGTAGCACGCATTACCGATCCATTAGATAATACTTTGAAAATGGAGAGAACCAAATACTCCATAATTCTCAGGATGTTTGACGACTAAATTTGAAAGGCGCTTGCACTTGTTCATATTTCGGAATTTGAAGTTAAGCTGCTTTTTTTTCACGGACCTGAGAGGTTATCCGTCAATTTACGGATATTTAGAAATTTCGAATATCACTTCATACTATACTCCAAAGACCGCCCATTTTCTCACCAGAACATGATTGGAAGTGTTAACGTTTTGTTGGTCGTCAACTCAACCTTCGATTTTCGTTTGTAAAAAAAACTGTTTTTCATCAGTATATAGTCATGCTCCATTGAGCTTTTGCTGAACATCTCGACATGTAATCAAACTGTAACTCATCACATGATCCATATAAGTTGCCTCAAGGTCGACCACGTTCAGTCATGACCACACTGGTCTGAACGAGTCATTATTTAAGAAATCAGCTCTATAAATGCGCATCCCGTGGATCCGAAAACTGAAGTCGACATCCAGGGTACTACTGAATGTGACGACTGACCGATACAAGAATGACTACCCTTTGGTTTATTTACTTCAAATGAGTGGTTAGTTCATCCACGTGTAGTACGTGGGGATTTTGACTACGCCGTTTACTCCGCAGATCAAAAATGACCAGGAGTGCTAGAAGACAATGAAAATGTGGACGTTCAAGTATTACGACCAGATAAATAATCAACCGTATGCACAGCTTTACTAGGAAGCGCAGTGTTTGATGGTGGCGCAATAAGCCAGATTTACTAGGTGATGACCACAATGTAGTGCATGGTATAGACAAAGTTCGGAGGAATTAAACAGGCCAGAAGAAACTGTGTTGGACAATCTGGAAGGTTGTTTCAGTTTTACACTGACAACAACAGAAACTCTGCAAATGAGGAAGTCAGGGGATAGTGACCGGAATAAAAACTCATTCACTGCCTCTCAAACACAATCACACTGCGATATGCAACAGATAACAGCTGCGTAAGATCAACAGGGAGAATAGTTGATAGTATCTTCAAGCAATCTGAATAGCGGGTTTGGTGTTCCACATATGTGCGTTAGGTCTGCAATTGAATCTACCTACCGCTGATACAGTTATTGTAGGCTCTAGTAGATTATTTTTTAATGGGTACATACGGAGGCTAAAAGCGTGTTCTGTGCCAGTCAGAGAGTCTATTTGGTGTAGTAGGTTTTGTTAGTCATGTTTTTTTCTAAAGGATGTTGATGTTATTCAAGGATCCTATATGGTAAGATTAAGTCCCCTCTGACATACCATAGTACATTAAGAATTGTCCCAGTTTGTGCAACCACTCTGGGTAACGTAGTATTGTGACCCGTTTTGTAACTCTACCCTCTCTACAGGAATAATGTTCTTCACGATATAAAGACAGTAATCTTAAATATTTAGCTCAAGATGGGGGTGTACTAACAAACTGAACGCATACAGATAAATATGGCGGAAATTCGTTTTTTAATTCTACCAGTGCTAGGGTTAACAGTTTCTGAAGGAATAATTCCTTCTTGTACAATTTCCAAACATTTCTTTCTGTCCTTATTTTGCTTCGCTGCCCGAAGGTAGTAAAGATATACCGAAACATCAAGTATATCGTAGAATACCACTAATTACCAACGAAATGGCCTTTTGCTTAACGTACGTTACAATAACCCTGTCTAAATTGTGAACTCCGTACATCTTATTGTTGTTTTGTTGTTGTAGATCGTTTGCCACGGTCGCCGAAACCTGTTATTTTGGAGAATGCTTTGAATGCGTCAAGTGACCGTTGCAAGGTGTCTGATTCATTCAGTATAAGTTCCCCATGAATTGGACCATGTTTCGTTACTGGATTTGTGCATACATATGAGAACCGGTGGCTAGGCGTGAATTCGGTTGCATAGTTTTAATTTCCTCAACCATCCCTAAACGCTTCTTTGCAACAAGTTTAACACAAAGATTGTGATATTAACTTTCTACCCTGAAAAGTGCATTTGAAGTGCTTATTGTATATCTTGAATGTGTAATACTGCGTCTTATGAGGCCTGGTTTCATTGCGGTATTATCCTATCGTGATGCTAGTTCCTGGGTTCGTTACCCCCAAAGTTTCCCCAGCCCTGTGTTAACGTGAATCGGAAGTCACAATAAAAAAACGGCAGGTCTGCAAACTTTATTCGTTGATTTACTCACTGTTCACGAGCGGAATTCAACGTAACACGTTGAGGCGCTAGGGAGTTGGACGTGAGAGAACCTTTTGCACGACAGCCGCCAGAGGACGAATGTCGACGGAAATTCCAGTCGTGCCTCAGACAGCAGTGAAGATGACGCGGATTCACTATACATTCACGAATAAAACTACGATACCTACGCCAACACACTAACTTTGATGTTAGTGGTTTGTAGTAAATTTACATTCATAAGGTAATGTGAGCAGGCACGGTGGTACTGGTGAGGCAGCTGTCACGTCGCAGGAGGTTTAGGATTCTGCAGACGTCGAAGGTGACCTCACTACAATCTTCAGTAGGTGTCTCAACATACACCGTCGTAAATATATAATATCTTTCTATGTTTGTCTCAGTTTTGGTATTTGTGTCAACAACAAGAGTTCGCTAGCTGTCGACCAAATTTGTTCGGTTCTATTCGCCTTCTGCTTTCGGGATTCACTTTTCATGAATGATATATCCTCCGCCATCAAAATCCGCACCATATAACGCTGTGGACCAGCAAGCGAGACTGACCACATTTCTACCATGTCGCCACCAATTGAAGGTGAAGTTCGTTTGAGTATCTCCGTTTTGAAACAATTGGTTCCCTTGAATAGTCGCAAGACACATCCTGACCACTGGTCACGTTATCGATCCATCATGTGCATTCAGAGTACTGTTACGTCATTCTAACCCAAGATTCTTACGGTTTGCTGAAGCAGTCGCAATCAATCGACTCAAGCCGGCTCTTTGTGTTCAGAAACAACTGTTCGTGAACTTGACCCTTCCCTGGACTTAATGACCTACCTTATCCCGCCTATTGATTATCCACCCCTCTAGTTGTTTGCTATAAAAAAAACGCACCCGTGTTATTGTAAATTTGGTACTGACGAGTCAATACGAAATGCTTGCATCTACCAGTGTTCGTGTTCTATCTCCGTTTTGTTGTAATCCGTTCATAGACTTTTGTGCTTATCCCACTAAGCGTACCCTTGGGATTGGTTAAGGAGCCTCATTTTTTCCGTCCAACATCGCCTCCTTCCTCGTGAAAATGAGTATGTCAAATCAGAATGAACAGAACTACTCAGAACAATCCAGAGGTACTCTTCGCCACCTTTTTTCATCTGATCGACTTTTACCTCGCCATACTCATAGTGGCTTAGTGACTATAACTATCATGTTTTAGCAACTATCCTTCACTCTTTCGATTGGAGAATGTTTGTCGATCGTTACTGTCTTTGTCACCCACGTTTTTTGAAACGGAAGTAGGTGACTTTTTCCACTCAACTTTTGATGACCTAGGGGCAATTAACGAGGAGAGCTACGTTATTTACGTGACCAAGGTTTCTGCCTTCTTTATTTCAAGGCGGAAAATCCGAATTCTGCCAAACACTCCTATTCCGGGGTCGACCCAGCATTTTTTTCGGGAGCTTTACAACAGTATGCTAGCGTCAACGTTGCTCCAATCAGATCCGACTTCAATATCGTTTATGACCATCAGTTCAATCGTCCACACACCTAAGCCCTGCATCCAAACACTGTGTTCTGATGGTTACGCATGTTTTTATCCCGCACAAAATCACTACACCAGGATCACGATAGCATGAACGCGCGCGATCGTCACACAGTGACCCGAATTTTGGACGAATTGGATTGTCAGTCTACAACATCGTAGTGTCGATCGATCGGTTCGTCCGAGCGCCCAGCTCGTTTTTGCAAATGCGAGACCGTCGGAACCCAATGTGAATCTAAGATTAATCGTTAATGTGTTACTAAAACCAGAACTATGCGATCCGGTCGCCACGGTGCCAATTGCATGCATCCCCCTACGCCATCAGGCGAAACTAATTCATTTATTCTGTCAGAATCCCAAACACGCAAACACTCCTAGCAGTAACACCACATTGAGCATAGAGGACAAACTGCCTGTTGTTGACCAATCCAGGATTTGATATTCGATTTTCTGCTGTTATACAGTCAATTAACTCGATTTTTATCGAACCTGATAGATGAAGCATGTACATACACACAGGACCGGCTGAAATAAGTCTATCAGCAGTGCAATCGTTGTCTATCAGATCTCGTTCAGTCTCACAATACTAGTCAGGTAATTTCAAAATCGACTTTAATCAAACGATTCCGTCCGATTCTTGACTCATACAAACGTTCTTAGAAGCTCTATAACTGCCGTGATTGAAGCTCATATCGCTGCTGGCATCCATCCGCGGTCATCATTAAACCCTTCCAAACTCTGTGATATAATTGAGCTATAGACATCTAGCCACTGATCACTGATTGTTACAAGTTATTGAACGCAGATTACATATTCAGTCAAGTCTTAAGACCACTTCAGTTTGAATAGAAACATTATAGGCTCAGGTGTTGAAGTTGTTCGGACTCATCAGTGGTACACAGTTGAGACTTCATCTTGCGTACGGATGAAACAAGCGTGAATCGATCACTGTACCGTAAGCCGAGGATAATAAGAACGAGTAAGCACATCTATAGAAGAGCAGCATGAAAGTTTGATGGTCACAATTTAAAAAACACAACCGATCGCTGTTTTAGTATGAGAACAAACTGAACTGCTGGTCTGCTTTAAAAGAAAATACTAAAATCCTATATTGTTTCTGTCGGTATTCATCAGTATACAATCTCCCAGTATTTTTTCGTACCAACATTTATGTTCACTTTAGACTCAGCGCTTCCATTGTTTCGGTTAAAATTCTGTAATCCAGTATACCTAAAGGCGCCATAAGAACAACAAAAATGTTTATGGTTTTGAAAATCTATTGGGGGCAATTTAAAAAGCAGTCACTTTTGAATGGTTTTCTTTCGAAAGCAGCTGGTGGGGATTACACCAACCCGTTCTCTCTGACGTGCTGCTGAAACTTTTTATCGATCATAGTTGGCTTTAACTAACACTACTTCTGTCTTGAACATGACAATGAAGCCGTATACCAAGACCTGTTCGTAGATTTGGTGATCAGGTTTACGTAACGGGTTTTCATTTGGGTGTAGACCAGGGTACTAAAAGATGTCCAGTTTAACATATGTAATTCTTCTGGCGACATCGCACCGGAAAATAACTTTTGTTTACACGTGTGATTCAATAAATGACAACATTGTACCGACAAGAAGCTGAGTTTCATTCGCTGGTTCACTCGCGCTACGAACCGTGGTCGTTTATCATTGGTTTTCTCACTTAAAGAGATAATCTTTCTAGTATGACGCCAGTGCTAGTTCCATGTATTGGAGCAGTCTTTATTAGGTCCCTGCTCATTAGTAGCAATCACACATACTCACTAAGATGTCTACGAGATTTTGACCACCACGATGAAATGTTTAATGAGCGATGAAAATTGACCATTTTACCCTTTGGTAATCAAACCAATGTAGTGGCACGACGCTGTCTGAAACACCTAACGCCATCACGTTACTTATTTTCAGAGAATCAATGATACTATTCGCCACTCGGTACACTCTGTACTTGTCTGGTTTACACAAGTATGATGGGAGTCACCCATTGATGTCATTTACCTGCTTTTCAGAAACCAATGGATTAAACCTTCTGATTTGAGAAATCATGTTGATCGTCCATAGGCCCTAGTTTATGTACTTGAAAGTCACATTCGGGGCTATTTCAAATACATACCTCTTGCCGTGTAGGAAGTGAAAATAATCCCTTTTGTTTGATTAGCCGAAACCACAATTATGAGTCATCCGTCCGCGTTATCGATCTACTATGGACGGTCCTCCGTCGGAAGCAGAAGTGGTCCTGGAGCTTTAGTTATTGAAGCGTAATAAAGCTCCTGGTCCAGACCTCCTCTCTCCTTCTCTTTTCAAGGAGGGTGGCGAGAGGTTGATATCAGAACTGACAAAACTCCTTCAGACGATCTGGGAGACTGAAGAGGTACCACGTGATTGGTGCCTATCAACAATCATTCCCGTTTTCAAAAAGGGGGCCCGAAGTCTATGACGACCTTCACAACTCAAGCGTTCCCTCGGACATCGTCCTAGCGCAGCAGCT
>JTDE01004510.1:28776-56297 GCA_014338405.1 Paragonimus skrjabini miyazakii | reverse complement strand
TTCAACAGATCGCGTTTTTTAATCTTTGGTTGGATTTGGACAACTGCATCTATTTTTGCAATTAAAAAATTTCAATGCCATTGCCCCCACGATAAGCAGCAGTAGACAGATTTTGGGTGGTTGAGCCCCTGTTCCAAGGGTGAACGAATCGGTGCACTGATCAGATAAATCCAGTTCCATTTCTACATCATTCATCAGTCATTGAAGAAAAGCACTACCAGTTGTTTCGGAAGCGATTGATTGACAGTCATCGATTGTAAATATACCAGCAACAGATTCAATTTTACTATACTGCATTTCGATCTATGCTTGCGAACACGGACGATTGCGTTTCGAAGAGAATTGAAATCATACACAATGACAAGAAGTGCCGTGATTAGACTCACGTCGAGTCTTCAAAAACAAATACAAATGGGGTGCAGGTCCTAGTAACAGCACCTACGTTAGAAAAGCTTAGGTTGGATGTTTACTTCTCGTTAAGAAGCTTGGTAAACATTTTGACCGATCAGAAGCTCAATCTACAAAATGGTACGATTCCGGGATCACTATCACTAACCAGCTGCAGCGACTGTAAATAAATGGCGATGCGTCAAACCGTTACAAAGCAAGAACAACCACCGGTGTTGTAGACTTTTGATCATATGAGGCATTTTCATTACGCAGGCACTATCAGCCAAACAAGCATAGCGAAAAATTAGTAAGTCAACATATTGGTTGAACAAGTAAGTTCTTCGGTTTTACTCCACGAAGTTTTTGTTTTTTCCTGATTTAACGAGTCATAAACGATGCTGCCAGGATGATCGTATAGAAATGACCAAAAACAGGTAGCTAAAAATTCTTGTAAAGTGTTTTAGCACATTCACGAAGAATCAACCAACAATATAGTCTAGATGTCACCATGTATACCTACTGATAAACTGTGTGCCTAATTAAACTAGGCATAATGACAAACACCATGGGATACAGATTATGGCGACACATAACAACCTCGACGCAAACGTTTCAAACGAATAACCATCTTGTAATAAATTGTAAGAATGTGAACACAAGAAAATCTAGGAAAAAATACACACCTGAGTGGACTTTGCACCAGTAGCAGATGGTGGCAAATTCTCGCCCGGCAAAGTGGAGCTAGGGACAGAGGGCGCGTTCATAGCTTGATCCAAATAGCCACTGTCCAAGCCAAGGTCGTCACCCAAAGCGGCTAGTTCAGCCTCTAGATCAGCTTCGTCTATGTCTGGTGTAGCATAATTCTGGCCAAGGGCGTCCTGAACTTCATCAGCCATAGACAGCATGTCTGTTAAGTCATCCTGCATATCCTGTGTTGATAACGGGAAACAATACAAAACGCAGGAAAATGTGAGAATGATAGTTAAGTCTTAGTCATTAAGTATTGTGGAATAAAGAAACAAAAAACTAGGTACACGGCTTTGAGTAACACCTTGTTTTTTAAAGCATGAATGTCAACTGACGCGGAGCAAGGACACTATTCCGCCCAATCTTGACTACAAATCATGTGATGGTATATGTGGTCAGCCGACACACACATACTCATCACATTTTTCAGACAGCAGTGAAGCAACAATACCGACTGTTGACAGATAGCTACCAATGATGATTATAAAGCAGAATCCAGTCGAGTAAGCATTTGCCGAAAAAGATAAAATGTGATCATCAACATAGACAGCAATACATCAGTAATTTCCACCGATGCTTAACTGCCACACAACTATGAACAGATACACCCATATTCAAACGTTCAGAATCAAGTCATAGGTGATACTGTTATTTAAATGGGAAAAAAACAAAATGACTTGTAACGTATTTAGGCAAAATATGACCAAGGTGTAGGCGCCTTGATGTTGTATGTTTGAATGTAGACGTAGCTATTTTTAGCGGTTAGGTCCCCTACCCACTCCCTTTTTTTCTCTCTTCCTAAACAGGGCTTGTTTCTTCTTCATGGTTGTGTGGCAGTTAAGCATCAGTGTGAACCACTGATGTATTGCTGTCTATGATGATGATGAAAATATGATCAAACGGCCGCAAGCAGTTTCTACAGTTTAGCGACATTCAATCTGGACAGACCAGAGATAGGTTTCCGTTGAATTAAATTTTCAAATTCAATTTGTGGTACGATGTACATTCGGCAGTAATAACAGTTCACCGCTGTGATGACCGCACGAATATATTCGAAGTTGGGCACTGCATAGTTGAATATGAATGCATACGCCCATCTAGATCAACAGAAGACCCACACATGAATTTCGCTTCTACAAAGGTTCACACGCAGTGAACAGCCTGTTCTGAAAATGGAGATGACTTCCAGAAGTTACATGTTCTAAAGTGGTACATTATAGGTTTCCCTTAAGACATGACCAGGTCATCACATGAAAAAATCGTGTGGGAGGCGCTCCGCGTTAAAGATCAATTCTCAACAATGATCTTCGTAAAAACAGGAGGTAGGGGTAAATGCGTTGCCACATACGTCGTAAACTGAGACGTAAACTTGCGACCAGTCTGCGTAAGGACCGTGAGGCTTGTCCCAGCGAGCCAGAGGTGGAGGGTATTTTTTTTGGAAACCGAAGATGAAGACAAAAGAATGTTGTCTGAACAGCCCATACTTTTCTGTTCCATAGGGAGGAATGAAGGATTGTCCCATGAATGGTGCTTAACAAGTCATCCCCATTTTCGAAAAAGATGCTATGACATCATGTGACTACCACAGAGATGTAAGCCTCACCTTTATCACATCCGAAATGTTCACAAGTCTCGTAACGTGGAGGCTCCTGAAGCACAGAGAACCAGATGAGACAAAAACAGGCAGATTATCGGTCTAGTCGTACGTGTATTGATCATATCCTCTCCTCGCAACAGACACTGTAGCATCGGAAATCTTTTGGATTTAAGGGCTGATTCTGATTCCGTCATCCGGCGTACTTTCTGAGACTGTCTTCATCGCACAGGAGTTCTGGTGAAGCATGTCAATCTAATGGAGTTGTTGAATGCGCGCTCTGAGTGCAGAGTGCGTATTTGACAGCAATTACCTTGGGTGTACTCCACTGCAAGTGGCGTTCGACAAAGATGTAGGATTTCAACCTTTCTTTTCAAAGACGTGATAAATGACATTCTGGAGGCAGTACCTCTCACGTTCTGAAGAACTCGGAGTGGAACACCTACCAGGCAGTAAACTGATTAACACTGAGTATGTGGACGACATTTTCCCACGTAATTCTTCTACACAGAACATAGTGATCATGCTAAATCGGTAAAATGGTACGCCTGGTTTGCACGGTACGTACCTTGCATTTACAAATATTGGAACATGAGTGGGTTGACGCTCACCTTACCCTTGTTGATACAGGCAAGCTATTGTAGACTACCAAACGTTTAATCTACCTGGGTAGTGTTACTTGATCAGCTTGCATTGTTGTCGCCGAGCAGTTCACGAAGATGGCGAAAGCATGTAGTGCTTTGTCCGATTCCAAGTTAAGCGTGCAGGTTAGCTCAATGCCACCGGGTGCGTCCTCAAAGTACGGATTGGAGAATAGTCTTCCATAAGCTAACTGCGAAATAAGTGGGGTTCAACCGATGAGTAAGCAGTCACTGACACTCAGCGGTAGTAAAACCAGCAAAGTGCAGTGGATTTACGGCGCACCAACGGGAGCACATGGGCTCAAGGACAATAAGCCGTCCGTTCAACGTGCTGCTCGTATGGATTACTGACATCCCAAGTCTACGTCAACTAACTATGAACAACTCTCGAGAGAGGCGTACGAATCACCTCGGTGAACACTGCTCCAACGGATACACAAGATATATCGGGTACCTTGAATGGCTGGGCCCCAATCGAATGCGTATGAACCAGTTTGGTCACCGGTTCCTAGCAACAGGAGGCATGCGTCTCAACAGCCCTGCCAGTCTTCCACTATCAGCCAGGACAGATCAACCACATCAGATCCCACTTCGTTAGTGAATCTTCAAACTGCTGCGCTGTTTCAGTCCCAACCTATTGTGGGGCGCATTGAGCATCCTGGATGGATGGAACCCATCCGAAGGGCGTATGGACCGAACTGATCACCGGTCCCCAAGGTATGGCGAACTCCGTGCTTCGCGCAGGTGCCTTGGGGGGCAGGTTCCTTTTGGATCAAAGCCTGTAGATTTGACCCCCCAAGACAACTGCCTTCCTCCGTCTGGGCGACCGAGAAGTATCCGGCCCGCATAATTAGGAACCCAAGCTCGTATTAGTTGTGAATTTTGTCACGAAGTTCTGTCAACTCACTGACCGAGGTGTCGGTGGTGGGGTATGTTCCCATATCAAATTTTACCGCACGAACCCCTTTTGTCTCGCTTCCTCGTCTTTTGTCAAATAACTCTCTAACTGGTGACCTCTAATCCCGTTTTCGCGCACACACCAGAGACTTTCCTCATCTTCTGCTCGAGACGGAAGTTGTAGTGGGAATGACAGTGTCTCAAACACCAAGGCTACTTAGCCTGGAACACACAAACTCCTACTCGTATCCCCAATACCATTTAGGTTTGTTACTTTCACTGTCTGAACACTGATGCAAACAGATCAGCAGGCAACTCTTGCACTTAATTTGCGGATCCTCGCCATCGACATTTGTTGTCTTGCTGAAACACGGCTTCAGGATCCTAACTCATTGTTACGTCTCCGATCTCCGTCAGCCGCTACACCATGCACGTACAACGTGCGTTAGTCTGGAGACTATGTGGCTCAATCAACTGACCAAACAGGTGTTGGGATTGCCCTAAGCGCATACGCAGAGAAGACGCTGATTGACTGGTGACCCATCAACACTCGCCTTTGCGCTGACAGACTTGAAGGTACGGTTACAGCATTGAGAGGCCTCTGTCATAAACGCTCTGTGTTTGTCGTTGCGGCATATGCTTTCACAGACTGTAGCCCAGATGCAGCCAAGGATGATTTTTATCACCAGCCCAACAACCTTCTACACATTGTGCAACGCAAAGACATTGAAGTCCCGGCTGGAGATACCAATGCTCAAGTAGGCAGACTAAGCGCTGACGGGCGTAACTTAGGCGGCTCGCACTTCTACGGTACTCGTCAAACAGACAAAGGTGAACGTTTGTTGCCACTCAATGCTGAAAACTGCCTATTTCCAGCAACATTCTAGGCATTAACATGCCACCTGGCGACCTCTATCACTAAGTCAATCGTGGACACAAACTGACGACACGGTCGTCAGCTATAGGTGGCGTGCCTGGTTCCAAGATCTCAAGTCACCCTGGAGCACCTGCGTGGATTCCGACCATGCATCCGTATGTGCCAAGTCCGCTTTGCGTTTTGGTGGGAGGCCAGTTCACTGTCAATCACAAACTAACGTGTTTGAACTAGCAAAGGCACAGCTGCTTTACGTTCACCAGTGTGCGCTTGCCTTCAGCCTAAATCCCCAATCGCTAGACAACATTGAAGCAAACTGGACAAATATAGGGAGTGCAATGCATAAGTGCGGTACTGCCCATTGCGGTACTGCTAATGGTTCTGCCAATCGCTAGGTCTCTATTCGGTCATTAGAACTTATGGACGCTCGCCGGAATATTCCAACTGGCAGCGAGTACAATTCAACCTGGAGCTATGGGAGCAATTAAGTGAGGATCTCGAGGTCTGTTATCTGGATGGAACAAGCCGTTGCTACAGGAATTCTCAGAAGCTTCTCAAGTTCGTCCAAGCAACTCGTGGCACGAAGCCAGGTGTGAGCAAGGTAATCTGAAAAGCCAATGGTAAGCCCACTCACAACCGGTAACAACGCTTAGGGTTCAGGATTTCCAACAGCAGTTCAACCGGCCACCCGCATCACACTTGCGAACTCTGCCTATGCTCATTCGTCTGTCAACGTTCTTCCGCCCTCAGAAACAGAAGTCTCTTGCAAGATCAAGTTTCCTGAATGTTTCCTGGGAATTTGAACGCCCGCCTGAATTCCGGAACATCCGAGAAGTTGCGCTCGCTTCCGCTTGGTCCGTTCGGTGGCCTAGGCCCAAAGCCATCCAAAACCTATAAACCCGGTTGCTGTAAACCACAATTTTGTCTTCAGACTGAGCAGCAAATGAAGCCCGTTTGAAGGTCGTCTTCCTCCTTACTTGTCGGGGGTTCTAAACTGCGAAAGTTGGGTTCCGATATTTGCACTTTGATTTACGCGCAGTTCTGCGAAATCGTTGTGTCCATTCGTGATAGAGATACTACTCATGGTCTTTGCGTTTGCTCTTGCTTTTCTCTGTCAGTTGGGGTCGTATCAGATATGAGTTCGCCATTGACTGCAACACACTGTCATATCCAAGGGCGTTTCCAACAAGCAGTGCGGATGGTCATGAACCCCTCTAACTGGTAAGCGACACATGTCAACCGTGCTCACAGGGTCGACCAACAGCATAATAGTTTGTGACCGCCTCAGCGCATAGCCACCTCGCATTTTCTTCCAACCATCAGGAACCACAGTGAATAGCACACTAGACGCTCCATCCACATGGAACAGTACAGGACCCAATCAACCTACAATTTTAATCGCTGGATTTTCGTGGCGAAGTTGCAAACCCCCCAAATATGCGATGGTGGAACGCGGCGTTGATTACCCAGGCAGCCCGAAGATAGTTTAAATGTATCTCCCACCGATGGCCCGCGCAACGTAACTAAGTGGAAACACGTACTACAAGGCCTCTTGTAAATCGACAACTGAATGACCCTGCGAGGCCATGAATAAAAAAGACAACAAACGTGTCACGTAGCTCCGCTATTTTCAAAGACAATAGTACAAGCTGATGAAACGGCGTTACCCAAGTAAACGAAAAGAAATCTTAAGCTGTCAGCCTGCAACAACAAAGATTGGATTGAGGCCAATTCAGCCTTGTAATAACGCCATACTTTGGAGATGAAAACTGAATACTACACAGACCGGTTATAACGCTTAACCAGTTCTTCTTGGTCCGTATGTTGTCCACATACTAGATATAAGGAACTAACAGGGGACGTACACCGTTAAGTGAGTCGTGGATATACATGGACCTTGCAGCCGTCAGCTATCGATGGCATGACCCCTTCCAAGACCATAAATCAAGCTGGGGTATCTGTATTGGCTCCGACAATAAGTTGATTTATGCCAAATTCGCTCTGTTTTCAGTCGTGAGGCCAGCAGAAGCAACAATGATTTGCATGACATACCTACTAAAGCGCACTTACCTCCATTCTGTGACCCACCAGATGACACTGAGGCCGATTGGGCATGTGTCCAGCCTGTTATGCGTAAGTGTTCGCCCAGCTGCGTTGACGTTCGTCGAGACAACCCATATCGTAATAGATATGATTTGATTCGTCAGATAACTTGCTTGAAACTTTGGAAGCAACTAATAGCAAAGCATGTTGGACAAAACACAGTCAAGATAGAACAATCAGCTACTTTTCCACCTTATCCAAGCAACATGTAGCAGGAAGCCAAGTATGACCGAGGTGATCTGCGAACCATGAGCCTATTCACAATTTGTAATTACGCTTAGGTCATTCAACTGAGGACAAATAACAGCTCAACCGGCCATTCATGTCCCCTAATTGCGTCTTCGATAACTTTCTGTGGTCGCCGGTCCGTTGACGCTTTCCACCCTCGGTTCTTGAAAATTGAAAAGCTCCAGACTAACTCCGTCCTGCTTTTTTAACGGACGGGAGCCCAGCCTCTGTTAGAGAGTTTGCAGCATGATTCCTATCGTGCTGTAGCTGCTTACGGTTATTGCACTCCGTCAACTGTGCGTAACGTATGGGCAACATACCCGAGAGAAGCAAGTTCAGGGTCGCCCTGTTAAAAGTTGGTCTGACCACATCTTTACATCCCACGGGGAGTACGAACTACGTCCTTCATAGAGAAGACCGGTAATGTCTACATTTACATGAAATGTGGACGCTCAGCAAGGAAGTGTGCCCGAGAAGTGTCAACATCCTCAAAGCGATGTATTGTCAGACGTTGAGCCGAGTTAGGGTTCACGGCTGCCTATCGCCCACCAGCAGCACTGCAAGCGGGAGTGCGGCAAGGCTGTACAACTTCCTCTTTTTTATTCAACATACAGTGCGCACTGACAGACTGCAAACGTGAAGTCGTGAAAATTCCCCAATGCACTAGATTTCAAGACCTGCAGCAAACAAATGGCATTACAGCAACATGTGAGGGTTTACAAGACAGATTAAAGGTCTCAGTTCATCAGCTTCGTTAGGCCTTTGCGCCTTTCAAGTGCAAGCTATCGTTGCGAGATTGATTACACTTTAAGAATGCTAACTCGCCGTTTGCCAAGTCGTGCCTCGTTTGCGAGCGGCGAGTCAGACTGGAAGCATCAGCCTGATGGCCAGAGACCGTCACAATGAGACTGGACGTTCGATGAGGTGTGACGACTTGCGCACACCGACAGTCGCTCGTATCAAGCAGGCCAATATGTGGAAGTCTGACAAGCCACACTTTCCTGGTCTCTCAGATTGGGGTGTGTGTTGGGTGGACAACCACCAGACAAACAGTTGCATTTATTTACTGCACCTTTACATTGCTTTTTCATTTGCATTGTAACTCGTCATTAGTACTTCCTTTTCCGTGGACCAATCATTCTATCTCATCACCCAACGTGTTCTCCAACCGATAAACATTCCATCGAGAATCGTTAGTCTTCTCAGTTCGAGTCGCGTGACTGAGTATACAATTAGTTGACCTGTTCAACAACTCAGGGACGTGACAGGTTAGAAGAAGCTGGACATATTTTTCCGAAAAAAGTACTAGTTCTGGTACACTGCCACCTACCCGATGCATCGTGGTATAGCCTTTTGAGTTAAAGCTTTAGTTGAGAGCCCAAGTCGTTCCCTTGTCTAGGTCTGGGCGTCCTGGCAGCATCTCAGTCCACATACAACTATGAATGAATACACCAACAATTCCATACCGCATCGGCCGTTTCGGATCGCTCTACCTGTCGCAGATAGCAGAGTGGATGGGCGAAAACATGCCATTGCTGATCCCTCTCCCAGTGTCCTATCAAATTTAGCGCTCAAACCCCTTCCGACCCCCATTTTTGGTGATTATTCTATAAGTACCACAACAGATATAACTAAGAATAGTAACACTATGTCAGTAAGTCGCACCACTTACCATCCAACCTCGGACCTTCTTCGTACCGTGCGTAGACCCAGAATGCGAATGATTTCAACGTTTGCACTCTAAAACGGATAGGTCAACAGACCACTCTCACACGAATGTTAGACTCAATAAATGTCAAGGTCTGTTGTGTTTCGGAGACTAGACTCCAGGACAGTAGTCAACGTGTGGAACTAACAGTACCCGCACTGTATACCCGATACCAGTTATACACTTCGGGTGACTACGGTTGCCGCTACCGGTCAGGCTGGAGCAGGTACAGTCCTCAGCATGACGGCCGCAGCCGCACTGGTGTAATGGATTCCTGTTTGCATTAGACTCAGTGCCGTCCGTTTGACAGGTTCTATTGAAACCAGGTCTTTAGACATCATTCCACTGTGTCCGTTTATATTCCAACAGATAGTAATGACACCGGTGTGAAGGACGTCTGACTAATATCCTTCGGTCAACAGGGTAATTTTGGCCAGGAATATGAACGCCAAATTCAGCCGCAATGGTCAGGTCGTCTCGTCTAGGTTTGATATATTATCACATCACTCGGATGATGGCGAACGGCTGTTGTAACTGTGTGCTCGGCATGTACCACTTTTAGCCAGCCCTAGCTGGCGCGTTAGTGTTATACTTGGTGCTTCCCCTTTCTGAAACAGGTCTGATCTCAAACAGACCACATAGCCGTTAGTTACGAGTGACGGGGCTCCATTCAGGAATGTCGATTCTATGAGAGTAAATATTTGGATTAAGATTATGCATTAGTACGTTACTGTTTTGTTTTTACTTTGTTGGGCAATGACCTCACTAACAGCAACCCTTGGCTGTTGAGAAAGTGGCTATGCAACAGGTAGAGCATAAGCACCAAACCAACCTAGAAAGCAGGCTTGACAGTTCTCATCCCGAACATTCTAATAGCTGTTGGACCGAAATCTCAAGCCATTCATGAAGTAGGTACCATGACATGCGGCATGGTGGTTCGTGGGCTAAATAACCACAGGGTTTCAGAGCAATCAACTGGAGTTGTTACATGGTAAACAGAACACTCCTCCGGGTCGTTCACATAATTTTAGGATATTTGTAGGAAGCTGAAGCGTAATCTGATCACTCGTCCTGAGGCCTAGCTAATAGAGAAAGTTAAAGAAAGGAAAACAGCTTTTGCTTCAAGGAACACCGACAAACTCCTTAGGCTTATCCGTGCAGCTGGTTCAAGGTGACCGTCTGTCCGTGAAGTTATCGGCGAGGCAGATGGTACACTGATCCATTATAAGTCGAGACGGTAGCAGCGCTGGGCGGAACACTTTGAGGATCAATTTAGCTGGCCCTCTGCTTTTACTGTGTTGCCGCCACAATCTTGTAATACCCTGGTCAGTAGATTTAGGACCACCAAACGAAGCCGGTTCTCAAACGAAACAGGAACACTGGTCTAGATGGTCTTGTGTTGGCACTTTTCAAAGAATGTGGGAGAGGCGTTAGCATAGGACTTGTCATAGCTGTTTCAATTTGTGTGGACCGCGGAAAACAATCCACAATGCCAAATTCATTTGCATATGTCAGAAAGGTGCTGGAGCTCTTGCGAAAGTCATAAGGAATTAGCTTTAACACAGTTATTATTAGGGTTCTGGTATCCAGTATACTTCAAGCAGGGTTTCATCCTTGACCAGGATGTACTGATCAAAATTTTACTATTCATTAGATTCTTGAGAAGCCTCATAAGAACCGTTGACCAATAATCGCCATTTTTCTTCACTATAAAAGTGTGTTCGATTCGGCGGATCGATTTACATATCAGAACCGCTTAAACACAGAGGAGTACCGACCAAGTATGTGGACATATTGTCGGCGTTTAATTCCCACAATTCAGCCCAAGTTAGGGTCTACGATTAACTGTCTTGTCTTAGTGTGCGCCAAGGTTGTCTACTTTTACTGTCTCTGGTTAGCTGTGTCATAGACGAAATTATGGAGGATTGTCAGCGGCATTCACAAGATGCCGGCGTGAACTTCCTACCTGGTAGAAGACTGACTGATCTTGATTATTCTGACAAGGTGTTGTCTGACCATTCTCAAGTAGCATGGACAATGCTAGAAGCTATTTTGTGCTCTTCTGAACATTGCGGAATGCGTTTTGCAACATCAAAGTGCAGACAGCTTCTTCAAGACTGCTGTAATTATGTAGATTTAATGTTACATAATAAAGTTCTAACATTATTGGTCAGTTTGTGTACTAACGAAGTCGCATCAGCAGCGGTGGATGTATACAGAATGAAATAGGGAACTATTTTTTTTAGGGTTATGGCGATATTCGCTAGTCTAAGCTAGAACTGGCGCCAGAGGAGCACCTTGCTGAAGTTTAAGGGTCACGTAACCAAGGCGACAATGAGAGCCGTATTACTTTACGGCTGCGAAATTCGGCCGCTCAGGATTGGAGATATAAACAGCCTTCAGGTAAGTGGCCATCGACATCTGCATCCGATTGCTCGTATCGGGTGGCACCAACGAGTAAGCAACGAAAAGGCTAGGAAGCGGGTATTTGGTTGTGACTACCAAATGAGTTCTTTGGCTCAAAACTTAGACGGCTACGCCATAAACTAAAGATATCAGCCAGTCGTCTGCCACACAGAGCACAAATTGTTGATGCTGCGGCCGACTGGCGTAGGCTGCAAGAAGATGATAAACTTGCGCAGAGAAATGAAGTCGTTCACTTAGGGATTGGCCAATATGGGAGATCACGCATTTCACAGAGTCGGTCGTTGGAGACGTTAGGTGAGAAAGTGGATAACTGGGCCCAGTGGCATGAAAAATGTCGACGTTTTGCAGACCTAACTGTGAAATAGATGCACTTAATGACGTAAAGTAGTGAAAGCCGTAGGGAAGCTAATTACGTCTTACTTCCACTTATAGCTCGGTTGTACGTTTGCAAGATGTAAGCTTTCTTTCTTAGACTTCATGAACGAGTTGAAATCCCGTTCGGTGGGACAAAACCACCGGTCTCGCTTTATTCATTGACCCCCAGTGAACCTCTCCGTCTTTTCGGAATCTGTTGCAAAACTGCAAGCCTATCGCGACAAAATCCAGAAGGCACAGTCCAACCGACGGAAAATTTAAACGCGATGAAATTTGCTGTTTGCTTGCTGAATGAGTTATGGAGTCTTTCTCTTTCCCTCAGAAAGCTCAATTCATGGTAGTAACGAACGACGAACATAAATGGCCGTTGACTATAGCCAAACGATCAACAAAGATACTCTTTTAAATGCTTATCCCATCCCCAAAAATGATGAGATAAATGAACGCATCGCCACATGCAAAACCTATAGCACTCTGGATGTGAAGAGTGCTTATCATCAAAGCCCTAATCGGAAAAGGGAAAAGCTCCCCACAGACTTTGAGGCTTGCGGACATATGTATAAAAGTTTTCGGATTCTATTTGGTGTGACAAACGGCGTCGCATGCTTCGAACGGACTATTGGTAATACAACAGTATGCGAACGATTAAAAGAAATTTGCTTACGTTGAAAGTATTGCGGTATGTGGAAGAAACCCTACTGAACATGGCATCAATCTTCGGAAGTTTTTGACGTGGCCAAGTAATACGGACTGACTGAATCAAAAAGTATAATCGCCACCAAACAAACCAGAATCCTAAGTTATGAGATGTAAAATAACAGCACCAAACCGGATCCCGATCGCCTAAGACCTTTACAAAAATAGGTCCCTTTCTTAACTTGGAGTCCCAGCAACGAGTGATGGGATTATTCGCTCACTATTCACCGCGATTGTCTCACTTGTCTGACAAAATCCACGAACTTACGTATAATAACACATTCCCTCTACCCAATGAAGTCATAGAGTCCTTCGAAACTCTAAAAGACGAGCTGTTCAAAGCCACAATCTCTACTATTCAGTACGACGCTCCTTTGGTAATCGAAACAGACCCCTCTGATGTGGCAATCGCAGCCACTCTGAATAAAAATGGTCGACCGGTAGCCTTCTTCTCAAGTAGTCTGACGTCCAGTGAATGGAACCATTTCGCCGCAGAAAAGGAAGCGCATAATGTCGTGGAATCCATACGCAAATGGAAACACTTTATACTTCGTAACCATTTTAAACTTGTTACAGACCGACGTTCTGTCGTCTTCATTTACGTCAATCAGTATAGTGGGAAAGTCATGAACGATAAAAATTGAACGTTGGATGCTGGAACTGTCACTATTCAGGTCCGATATTGTGTGTTGACCTGGTAAAGGTAATCGAGCGGCAGATGCACTCTCACGTAATTGTTGCGGGACACTGATGACAAATACCGACTTGAAGGGACTGCACGAACCGCTTGGCCATCCCGGCGTTTCTCGATTGATGCAATTCGTGCGTGACAGACACCTCACCTTTTCTGTGAGAGAAGTTCGTTGCGTTGTTGCCAAATGTTCAGTATGTTGTGGAGTCAAACCTCCAATGCTTGCGGCGAGCTCATAAAAGTCACATAACCATTCGAAAGACTGTCGACTGATTTCAAGAGACCCTTTTCATCAGTAACTTACAACCGTTACTTATTAACAATTATTAATGAATATTCTCGAGTTCTTTTTGCTTTTGCATATCCCGACCAGGCTAGCGAGACAGTTATTAAATGTTTTAGTCAGTTGTTTTCGTTGTTTGGTACTCCGGCGTACATTCATTACGATCGTGGATCATCATTCATGTCATCTAGTGTTCAACAGTTTCTTCACGAAAGGGAAGTCGCGAAAATCAGAACGACACCATACAACCTCCAACGTAAAGGGCAATTAGTGTTTTAATGAAACGCTTTGAAAAACCGTGCTGCCCGCCCTGAAATTCCGCAACTTGGCAATCAATCAATGGGAATCTGTCCTTCTCGATGCTTTACACTCCATCAAATCACTCCTGTGTACCGCAACTAATACCACACCACAGGATAGAATACTCCTCTATAACCGGAGGTCGACCTCCGGAACAATCCTCCAGATATGGCTCACTAAACCAGGACCAATGTTATTTAAGAAGAATGTCAGACAGTCTAATTATGACCCAATCGTCGAAGAAGTTGAATTACTTCAGTGCAAGTAACAGTACGTGTACATCCGCCTTCCTAATGACAGGGAGGAAGCAGTTTATGTGCACTAACTGGCCCCAAAAGGATACGTCATGCCTGAAACGTCCTTGTAAGAACTATCGACACCTTCGACCGAAGAGACTAGATCTGTGCCCTTAATCGCGTCCCTATCACGGAGCAATATAACAGTATTCCCTCAGCCGATATACACAACACTGAAGCATGTGATTCCCCCAATAACGACCACTCAGGTAATCTTGAAACGTCAATCAAACAACAACAGTGTGTTCATCCATACAGTCTGAGAAATAAAAACGCATAAACGTATTAAATATTGAGGCTCACTACTAAATATTATTTCCCCGATCAGCGACCACATGCTCAGCCATTTCCCTGTGACCTACCATTTGTTGTCTGTTCGCATTTCTTCGTGGGAGAGGATGTTATAATAGTTCGTAGTGTTTGTTTCATCCTTGAGTTGGTAAGCGATTTACGTATTCAATTTCAGCTTTCGTACGCCAAGTATTACCCGAATGAAGCCCATAATAGGGGCTTCTTACCGTTCTGCTTCTGACGCGAGATCGTTGGTTTGCGCCGTTAAATCTAATTGTTCACAACACCCCACTTCACCCTGACCAGAGCTTGCGTCCACCTTCATGGTCTTATGACAGTTGAAGATCAGGGAGAAACACGGATGTACTGCTGTCTGCGATGATAATGGTCAGGTAACCAAGGCACAGTTATCGAAGCCTCTTTCAGTAAGGGGTTCGTGGTTTTCTGACTGCGGCCAACGGACAACAGGTAGGTTTGATTGAGGATGAGGTGTGATAAGTTGAAGAATAAAGGTCAACGGTCCAAACACTGCAATCCTCTGTCATCATCATCATCATAACAGCCACGAGCCTGACCAAAAGGTACTGTGGCTCGGGCCGCCGTTCACCTCAACAGTGACGTGGAATATCCTAGAAGAAAAAGTTACTGAGGAGGCTGAGAATTAATGAGAGAAGGCTAACAGGAAGAATTAGAAATGGTATGGACACAGGTCCGCCATTGACTGCGACACATCGCCATCTCGGATAGCGTCTCTAACCAGCGGTTTGAGTGATCACGAGGACCCCAGCCAGGCAGGCGACACCTACCCACTTTGCTCAATGGAGCAGTCAAGGTCTTCATATTTCGTGACCACGTTCTTGCTTGACCACCACGTGGTTTGACCCAGCTGTTGGTGGACTCAGTATATAATGCCCGGTACGGTAAGCGATTAGATGACATACGGAGTACGTGACCCAACCATCGCAAGCTATGTACCGCGATTAACTGACCAACTGATCGCGCATCCCCAGCGTTCCGGAATACGCGCCGGCGAACTGCCACATTGCTCACGCGATCAGTCCACTTAATATGGGCCAATTCGCGGAGACAACGATGGTCCAACACAGCAAGCCTGTTGATGTTTTCTTTGCGAACAGGCCACGTTTCCGAACCATACAGCAAGATGGAACGCACACAGGCATTATACACCCTTCCTTTCAGCGACAACCGGACGTCTTTTCGACGCCACAGATGACGCAGTTTGGCAAAGGCAGCTCGTGCCTTTGCGATTCTCGCTGATATCTCGTCAGCAATATTATAGGCTGACGAGATAGTGTTACCCAAGTATGTGAAACTGTCCACAGTCTCAAGCGGATTACCTGCAATGAAGAAGATAGGAGTTGAAGTGCCCCAGTCTTGAAGCAACACTTTGCACTTTGAAGGTGCAAATCGCATTCCATACAAACCAGCCCGGTCGCTCAACCTGTCCAGCATGGTTTGCATGTTTTTGGCAGAGGGGCTAAGTAAGACAATGTCGTCCGCGTACTCCAGATCGGGCAATCTAGTGCCAGGAAGAAGCTCAACACCAAGCCCACTGTATTCCCGAAGCGCACCCTCCAGAATGTCGTCCATGACAAAATTGAACAGGAAGGGGGAAATCGGACACCCTTGACGAACACCACTAGAGGTGATGAACGCCCGAGACAGTTGACCATAAACTCTCACCCTGCTTGCAGAGTGAGCATACAGTGATCTCAGTAGATTCACGTATTTCTCTGGTACTCCCTTACGGAGAAGACAGCTCCAGAGAACGTTACGAGCAACTGAATCGAAGGCAGCCTTCAGGTCCAAAAAGACTACGACTGTCGGCTGTCTGTAACAATGCCGATGTTCCAAGATCCGTCGCAAGGTAAAAATATGATCAACACAACCTCGACCGGATCGGAATCCTGCCTGTTCTTCACGTATCTGGCTTTCTCTAGGCTTAGTGAGCCGACGTAAAATGAGACCAGTGAGTAACTTGGACGCAATAGACACCAAACTGATGTCCCTGTGATTGTCACATAGACTTCGGGACCCCTTTTTGAAAAGGGGAATGACTGTTGATAGGCACCAATCACGAGGCACCTCTTCAGTCTCCCATATCGTCTGAAGGAGTTTTGTCAGTTCTGATATCAACCTCTCCCCACCATCCTTGAAAAGAGAAGGAGGGAGGAGGTCTGGTCCAGGAGCCTTATTACGCTTTAATGATTTAAGCTCCAAGACCACTTCTGCTTCCGACGGAGGACCGTCTGGAGTGCAATAACTGACCATTCGGGTCACGTCGTCCACATGATCTGGTTGAGGCCAGCTGAACTGTTCTTCAAAATGTTCAGCCCACCTGTCAAGTCGGCGCGATTGACTGGTAATAAGTGAACCACCTTTTTCACATATGGTCTCACTTACACCGACTTGACGGCCAGTACAACCTGTACGTACCGGTGTATTGTTTTTTTATTTTCCCCTACCCTTTATTCTCTTGTTTTACGGTACACAACCCTGTTTTTCTTTCTTTCCATTTGGTATGGCCCGGATGCCACTTCACGTAACCCATCTGAACCTCACAGTGAATCATCTAGAATATTATAACTCACGTAGTTGATGAGAAAGAGGCCAGGAAACTTACCGAATGCCATCTGAAGTACGTCCGTAGTCCGTTCTCAGAGCAGTCAAAGTGTGGTACCGCCCAACTAACACATCTCAGTGACTATCCTGCAACGCAGGAAGACTCAAAGAACATCACAAACGAGTAAATCAAAAGCTGCTTTGACATTAGGACGAGATGACGTTTGGTTGAGGAAAAGTGTCGATGCCCCGGTGTCTGTTATAATGTGAAAATATGATAGGCACACCTGCGACCAGGTAGGAAACTCGCCCGTTTTTATATTTGGTTCCATTCGTGTTTCAGAGGCAGTCATAACTTGGAACCGATATAGAGAAAGCTAATGACAGTAGTTGTCACCCGACGTTCCAACACCTCATGAGGATGGACATTAGCGCCAACGGGCACAACCACGAAGCACCTGTTCAACCTTCCATGCGGAGTGAATGTTTAGTTCGGATAAAATCCTACCAGCAAGTTTAACAAACAGCTGGAGGTATAAAGTCAACAGGGGAGGTTTACCGTGTTTGTTCAGCTTGAAGGCTACTTCGGCACCCAAATGAGAATTTTCCGTAAAAAGCAAACTACTACAATCACCTACACTTGGAAGAAATGGCCCAGACTGGTTGAGTCATTCTTCAAAGTACTCAGTCCACCTGTCACTGCCGAAAGTTTGGAATTCGTGGACGGTCTAGTTCGCAAGTAGTCTCACGACTGCTGAGTCGACGGCCAGTGCAAGGAGTCAGAGAAAACAGCACCCGAATAGTTTCCGAAATAAGTGTGTTTATACCTTTTTAGCTCGATCGATTAAATAAGCCTAATAGTCCTGATGCGGACGTCGTAAACCTGCGCCACAGTTCACGGCAGCCCGTTGTATTTGAAATCAGAAAGGACCAGCCAGCAAAAGATCATCAGAAATCCACTTCTTCCGTATCAGCAACACTCCATTAAGACAAACCTCCTCGCATTATGTTCACATAGCCATTCAAAAGTCCGTCCACACCGTTTACGTCAATGTCGCGACTTAGACAGCTTGATTGTCTAAGATGAGAAACTGTGAGGATATGCAGACCTAGACAGGGTTTTTCAACTAGTCTTCGGTCCAAAAACTTGTACTGCAAAACAGCGGAGCGCCAGTGAACCGGAACGAACACCATTAGTCAAGACAGAGGTTAGCCGAATCTTAACTTACGACATGAATCAGGAGACTTCAGCTGATCAGACTACCATCTACTAGACAGCTCGGTAAAATTTTACCAGGTGGTGTAATCAATGTAGTGTTCGGTTAAGCACAACAGGTGAAGATGAGTGGAACTTAACACAGCGATAAGGCTGCAGTTTCCCAACGAAGTATGTAACCGTGTTTGATAAAAACCATATTCAAACATGACCTACGGTACATAAATTGACGTAGACTACAAAGCTACCTCGAGTCCATAGTACTACTCACATCCACGTAAGAAAAGGACAATAAAAGATACCCAGATCACAACAATAAAGCAAAACGCAACACAGCAGCAACGACTGATCTACAAAAAGAGGACGCGACTCTCATATCCCACAAAGTAGAAAACAGACCGATAATCATAATGTGCATGTGACAAGTTTTGCAAGTTTTGTACGGCCGAAATTCTGAGTCGGATTTTGCACGAACTAAAGGTATCAACAATATGCTTACATCACCTATGTACACAGAGTATCTTCGATGAAAATGCCAGTAAACGACTGATAAATCAATAGCGAACAAGTCACCTGTTAGTGTGAAAAACAATCTTTAGGTAAATCCTAACAGGCCCATTGCAGAAAACTTACGAATATCTGATCGATATTTATTTTTTTCATTTCCTTCTTCATCTGCTTACCCCCCGCTTTCATTGCATCAACCGTGGTTTTTGTGTCTTGCAGCGATCTGATAGCAAAGTCGGTCTGAGAAACGTTGAAGCTTTGATTAGCGAGCTGTTCGCTTTGGTTGCTATAAACTTTCTTTTGTTTCAACAACCTCAGAGCTTTTTGCTTGAGTGCATTTTTCGCCGGACCGTCTTTCATGGTACGCATTTGCTTTGAAATGTTAGCTAATTCCGCATCAAGTTTGGCGATCTTCTTCTCAACGGACTCATTCCGCTCGTCGATCTTAAAAGGCGGTTGACATTAAAAATAAGAGAAAATACATTTATAGCCACATCCGTCAACTTAGGTGCTTGCTTTGCCTTGCCTGAACCAAAAATCCGATTCATCACCCTGAAGACGATAGCTTTGAGCTCGCGGACAACTGAAGGTCATATAGACCAAGCGAAATAAACAAAATGGTTCATTGTTCATTGTTCACTGATAGAAGGCTGGAGTTGCTGACCGTGTGAGCCTCTTCACTCAGCGTTTTGACACCGGAATAAGCAGAACGTTGAATACCCTCTTCTTCCCGGTGTGAAATCATATGCACATCTTGGAGCTGCTTAAAGGCCATCTAATTAGGTGCAAGCATCACTTGCGGTGGTAGCACATTTCAGCTATTGACAGCCCTCCAAGACGGACAAAATTCCAAAGGAAGTCGCTGCAATCGCTGCTTGAGAATCGTGAAGGGACAACCCCGGAATCTGTGCTCATTTCACAAGGTAAAGTCTGCTCTGAACTCCTCACCCATGTCACCTCGCAAAATGCAGCGTATCAAAATAAGGTAGCTGCAGAGTCGTCTATAACTTTCGAGTACATGTTCGGATACTCTAGCCGCCGGTTATAGAACAGACCTCTCATTCAAAAAACCATACATATGGTTGTCCTCTGTACTCTTTCAAGTCGACATACTTCACTATTTATGCAGGGGTACACTGTGGCGTTGCCGTACTCTAGTCTCGAATGAACATGAGATGTGAAGAGTAAGCAAAAGGCCTCCTTGGGAAATTTAGCAAAGAATCACCGGATAGCCCCGAGCACTCTCCTAGATCTAACACGAGCTTGTATTCTGTGAGTCTGCATTTTGAGGGCGTCTAACACCAGAACCCCGAAGTCACGGACTGTATTACGCTGTGTTGACAAGTAACCTTCAGCGGTATATACCCCGGAATCTCTGATATCTCTCAGGTGCATAAAGTAGCATTTTTGTGGGTTTAAAGGCAAGCTCAACTGAACTATCCATGTTCAAATCATGTCCAAGTCCTGTTGCAATCTTTCGCTGTCCTCATCTCAAGAGACTGTACTCCATACTGTCAAGTTATCAGTGAAGACGAGGGTAAGCGACTGCAAATGGTTCAAAAGATCAGCGGTGAAAACCGGAAAGAACAAGGGCCCAAGCACCGATCATTGTGGAACGCCGCTTGGGGTGGGCAGCAGTTCAGACAAGTGTTGATTGACTCTAACATCGAAGTACCTACCATTTTCGAAGATTCAGCGATTGATGCACCAAGTTGAGGCAGAGGCCCAAGGTTCCGGGATCCAGTCGGCTTTTGATCGGTGTCAAACGAACGTCTGTTGAGCTGGAGGGCAATAATCGAAACTGGGTGTAGTACAGGTTTTGAGGATTACGGTAGCTATTAAGAACAAAGTAAGGTAATATGCATATTTGATTTTTTAGTGAATGAGAATCACGTAATCCCTTAAAACGATCCCTAGAGGACGAATCTTGAAAAGTCGTCTGTTATTTTTTCACCGGCCGTCGCCATTTGCTACGCTAAAGAACTGCTCAGCAAGGCCTACTCTAAAAAAGATGTTTGTTAGAATCAAGTCACCGCGCAGTCGTCAAGGTGCCAGTGGATAAAAATCACGAACTGCAGGCCGAGACTCGTGCACGACATATTTAGGTCCGTGACTAGTTTGGTAGCCACGCGCTGGACACGCTTAAAAGCTCATATGTCTTCCTTCAGGCCGGTTTACGCGACCTGATCAACATGCCCGAGGAGCGGCTTTATATAGACCCAGTGCAATGTTTGAAATTTTCTCTTGTCTATGCACAGTAGAGTGCGTTTAATGACTCTAAGAGTTGCAATTCCCTTCTTTGCCGCCGTTTCGTGGTGGTACGCGAGGGGTAAGTCAGACGACAACCAGATGAACATACCTTTCTCCAAATCTGTTTCCACGATATCTACTGTGCCGAATACACTATGAATCACCATGAAGGAAGTCTGCCATCCAGTCTATGATAGACGATTTGATAGCGCACGCTAGCAACTTGGTGAACAAATTGTTATGCTGCACTCTGTCGAAAGCCTTGATGAGATGGAAAATCCCACGTCCAGAGTCTTGTCGTTCGCTCTTGCGTCCTGTCTGACAAACATGAGGTTTGTCATGCAAGATCGCCCACTCCGGAGTCCGCGCTGCTTCTCACTGAGAGTCGAGAGTTGGTCTAGATGCCCCTGAAGACTACGGGCTATCACCCGCTCCATCGCTATACCAGGCACACAAATAAACCATACATTTCAGTAATTGAAAGCTTTCGACCCCCCCTCCCTTGTACACTATCGCAACCACTGCTCGTTTCCACCCCGTTGACAGTTTGTCTCGTTTGAGAAATAGCTGGTCCGTCAGTGGGTCCGTCAGTGGCACAGCTAACTCTATCGCCAGTTCACGTAGCAATAACGGGTGGATGTTATCCGGACCGGGAGATTTTCGGCGTCAATCTACCTCAGCTGGCGTTCCATTTCATCAACACTAAAAGACATTCCGAAAAGACATGATCAAGTGTCGTCGATCAAGACAGACTGTGCATTATCCTGGGGGTAGACCGAAGCGCAATACCGAGCCATTAGCTGAGCCCTGCCCAGGTCCTCAACAACCTCGTTTTTACGCTGACCCATCAGCACCGGGATTTCTGTCTTGATTCTGGTCTGTAGACGGATGTACGTACAGAGCCTCTTGGGTATTGTTGCCGATTCTGCTACCAGCCTTTCTTCGTACTGCTGACGCCTTCTTAGCTTCATGGTATAACATTCATCCCATTTCTTCCGCTATGCATCGTAGGAACCATGATCATCATTCCGGTAGATCATCCACTGCCGGCATCTGCGCCTGAGGATGACACGCAATTCAGCATCGAAGCACGGTAGCCCTTTCGATCGGGAAAAACCACGAGACATCGGTACGAACCGTTCCACGACAGACGGCAGGTTATCCATAATTCTGCACAAATGCACATCAACCGTGATCGTCCTATCACCCCTGTAGTAGGTGCCTGCGGCCTCCTTCATTTTTTCAAGCGGAATTCTCCAGATACTCCGTCAAACCTACGGGAGTTTTGCTTGCATTTAGCCTCTTGTTCATAATATGTCCAATAGAGCATGATCACTCCTCTCTGCTGGAGACAAGATATCAACGCAGTCTATGTCGGACTCCAGTTCAGATAACACTCAATCCAACTTAGAGCGGCATCCAGCCTGCAACCGCGTGAGAGCTCCTACTTTTTGGTGCAAGCACACTTCGTTAACGACCAGTCAAAGCAGTGTCTTTAAAAAACGGTCTAAACCACTGGTGCATGCTCGTGTTCTCCAGTTGATGTGAGGTGCGTTAAAATCCTCCAATATAAATCAGCGGTTAGTTGCTCCAAAAATCCTTAGATCGCCTAACAATTGATGCGGAAATGATTCAGGACAGCGATACATAACACCGCGCATAGTGGGGCTGTTCGATTTTAACCTTAATTCGCACAATACTCCCTCGTAAGTATCGTCATCGTTGGCGAAATGTAGGCGGAAGTATTGTCGTGAATAAGAACCATCATTCTTCTCGCTTGCCGACCACTGTTAATGGAAGGGTCCGGACGGATGAGGGTGTATCCGGGGCGTGTGACTTCAGCGTCCATCACTTCCTCTGACAATCACATCTCAGCAAGGACCATGACTGAGGGGTAACCACTACTAACCCATGCCTCCACCTCGTCCAGCTTGTTTAGGAGGTTCCAAACATTTAAATATAACACTTTCGTCCGATCTAAGTTTGCTTCTGTGTCTCTGGAAGAGAGAGTGGCGCAAGGTATTGACGGCAATTATGCCGCTCCTCCTTGCCCAAGGGAAACGCTAGAGGCTTCCATCGGGCTTTAGGTCTCCTCGCTTGATCTGAAACTTCTGGATGAGTAGGTCAGACTTCCATTGATCTCTTCTTTCATGTGGCTTCTGGTGGGCGGCCTTCAGGCGTTCACGATACTCTTAAGCCAGGTATCTCGCTATGCACACGACCGCACACCACGCGTTTGACGACCGCTGCGGGAGCAGGTAAGCCGCTGATGCAGTTCTCAAAACGACTTTGAGTGGCCTTCGTGGCATACCAATATCATCCACCTTGTGGCCAGAGCGAATCGGCGAATCCTAGATCTCGGTCAAGCTTCCTTCATCCGAATGTCTGTGGGGGGTCTATATGGCCACTTGGGGCATAGCTAACTTCTGCGGCACCGAGTCTGATGGTGGATCTGGCCATCTTTGGTTTAGTCTTCTGTTCGTGTCTAACTCAGGTGTTTTTTCACTCGGTGCAGCTGAGTCCTTCAAGACTGTCACCACCGTGTGCCTCGGAACCCTCACAACTACATCCCCTGGGACTCTCGCAACCACGTCCTACGAGTCTTTTGCAACCACAGCAGCGAGTGTCGGTCCAGAAGGATCTGGGGCGCTCGCCTACGGTGTCATTACCGCGATCATCTCTGCAGGTGTGTTGCATAGCACACGTAACCTTCCCCTCAACTTTATATAGTGACCGCTGATGATGACTCAATCAACACCAGCAACACTTTAGGCAAAAACATTCCAGCCTATTCGAGCGACTTCTCTTGAGGCAATTGTATAGTTCAACGGTGACTGAAGCGCAGGCACGATGCAACCATCCATCACATGCGTCGCATTTTAAACCTGTGTCCGTTTCCCGATGCTCCTTCCACATTTTAGGCACGGCGAGGTCTCCTCTACAGAGACGAGCAACAGCTTTTGATTACTTGGGGGAAAGATGTGCCAATAGTTGATCGAACATAGAAATTATCAGATTTGATGGAGAAGTAAACATTGCCTTAGCTCCTCAAACTTGTTTGTCCTCGGGATTTGGAAGAAACTACACCATGCAGGAAAATTCAAACCGCGTGCCAATTGAGCGGTGATTAATTAACGTCACCCTATTTTCAGTCTCATTTTGAACTTGGAACTTCACGACAGCACACACCTGTTGATTCACGAATACTCGACTAGTATTGTCCGGCGATCCACCGGACCACGTTTTTTGTCGAAACACAGCGTTCAGACGTTCAGCACCTCCTACAGGTAAACAATTTTTCCTCCACCTAACATGATTTCCTTCCGAATCGTCCATGTACAGCATAACGGCTGATTACTGTGGACAGTCTGACGGAGTTGAAACAAAGTTGCCAGCACTCAAATGTTGCATTCTTTTTATTCGTCAAGCGTTTAACCGTGTCTGACACCTTCCACTCAGATACAAAGAGAAAGCTCATGACATCCAGGAGAGGTTCTTTGTTAAGTTGCCTTTTTCTGCATAACAGAAGTTTCAGAGCTAAAATCGTATCAAACCATAGGTCCCAGTCCCCAATTTCTGCGAGGGCTCCTTAAAAATCAGTTCTAGGTCCCATTTATTCTCATTTGCAGCAACATTCTCCCGGATAGTATAGCCAGCAGCGCCCTTCTATACACCGATGATTTAAGAACCTGGTATGCCGATGACCTTAATGAAGCGCTGGTTGATCTAGACGCGATTAAGCGCTGGCTGAACGACTAAAATCTCCCACTGAATGAAAATGTGTGCACATACCACATGGTGGAGACTCTGACAACGCCATCATGGTCTATAGTGCATTTGGCGAAGTAGGCACTATGAAAATTGACTTGAAGAAGGCTCTTAGCATTGAATGTCGTTTAATTTCTCTTTTGCGTATCACCACGAGATGGAAGAAAAATGGTCTATCATTTTTAGGATGGTGAAGCCCCATTCCCCCACAGAGACAAGAATGCGCGGTTGACATAAAACCGCTGTTGAGGGTGTCCAGTGTGAGGCTGCCACAATTATCGGGGGCCTGAGAAATTTCGCGTATGAATCTCGACTTGAAGTTATTGAACTGTATCGACCCGAATTTCGACGACTTTGCTGTGGCTTAATTCTGGCGCACATCTTTTTAGGGTAGATCTAATGGAACAGTTTTTCCTCGTGGTGACTGATGTCGGCCAACAGGGATACAGCAGGAAGCGTCACAAGCAACATCTCCGGATCTTCGTTAGGCAATGCCCCTTTTCTTATGGAATCAATAACCGCTTAAACAGCCTTCTTTCTAAAGTCGTCAATTGCATTTCTACAAATGGTTATGAATAATGGATAAACCCTTATATGCTTAAAACGGCCTTGCGATTTTAGTCTGTTTCTAGTGTTTTCTTTAATCCCCAAGAACAGTACTACACTTAACTTTCACTGCCTGTTTTTCGTGTTAACAAACACTGGTTTAAAACCGGAGAAGACAGACTAATTGGATTCGAATATTCCGGGTCAACTGCATCGAACATGCGTGTAATGTTTTCATTGTTTTATGCATTCTTCTGCTAACTTCGCGTAACTGTTGCATCAGTCCGAATCGCACATCCTTGTTTGACTTGATGAAAATAGACACTACATATTCGAATAAAACTCTGCTACGCGCACGTGTTAGTTCTTTTTTCAACTGTTCGTGAATGACAATCAGATGAAACATTCCATCGTTGGATCACATTTCAGTTCCAATGCTTCACATCATCGGCTACGCTTTGGGCGCTCTGAATACTTCCCCAACACCAGTGGACGTCCCATGAATATTGTTCATTCTTGGTGAGTTCAGTTCTTGGCTTCACTTGTCATTTTGTATAAAGGTTCACTGTCATTCATTCCGTCTGCTACACTACACGTGCATTAATCACCGAATCGCTGAAACAGGCGCTGATATCGGGGCGGAGAATGGAAGAAACAGTTGTCCTTGGTTTCTTGCGGCGCTCGAAGTACAATACCTGTATAATTTCGCGGCCTCAGGTATTCTTGCATGAATTAGTGACGCAGAATGTGTGGTTTCACAGTGGGTTCTATCTTAGTTGGACGGTCAGATTGTTGTCCGCCTCCTCCAAAAATGCGACCTGCAAAACTTGCAATGGTATGTGAGGCGTGTTGAGTGATAGGGTAGGTAGCAGCAGTCGAGCAACTAAAGAGGTTACGGCGTTTCGTTGCACAACAAAAGAATAACAGTGGGAATGACTTTGTCAAAGAGGAAGAAAGAGAAGGGAAGAGAAAAGGAAGAGAAAATGACAACTACGTTACATGGGGCTACATATGTCCAGCTGCCAGTGGCCACCTTGAGATATCCCAATCATCTAGCTGCTTCTTGAATACATTGACTGATGGTGCTAGAACAATGATGGTCAGTAGTGCACTTCATGTCAAACAGACTCGGACGGAAAAACTGTCGTCAACATAAGAGGCACCCACCTGGTACAAATATCTCTTACTTATGGCCCCTGAGGTTCATTGGTTCGGCCAGTGATTTGGGGAACACAGGATTTGGTAGCTCAGTATCAGGTTGCTTCTGAAACTCTTGTAGGCCACTAGATATACTTCCAGCTTTGACAGACTGTCCTTAGGCGACAGGAAAAATGAACCATCTACTCCCATGATCATACTATGGATAGCCCCTAGAACAGTTATAACTTTCTTCCAGAAAGGTCAGCGTGTCCCAGTTACGCCGATGAGAAAAACGACGATTATATGCCGGAATAACACAAATAACGGAACAAATTATCCTAGCAGTTGTCTGGCGCACACATGCATAAGTCTATGCCCAAGGCCTCCACAAAATAGAGGCGACTTATTTCATAAATTCGCTACCCGGTTGGTGAAAAAATTAAGACAGACCGTCACATTCGATCTCGTTTTCTTGACACTGAATCGATGACTCCCACACTTCGGTCCTGTTGCAACCAAAATAAACGGGCTAGATATTTTGTACCAGCGTGGCAAGTAATTTTGTGGACTCCAATCAAATGCTGTTCTACTTTCCTTTGTTCAAAGAAAGGGATATCAGTTACCTCCGTCGGTCATTATATCTTATACGGTTCTTGTACTTCTTCGAGGAAGGCAGTGTTTTTTGGGACATGGTGGTCAACCTTATACATAGTATTCCGAATAAGGGAATTTGTGCTCTGGGATAATGAGACATGAGACATGAAACCGGAGACAATGAGACATGAAACATAGGTAAACACTCACGAATACCAATCGGTATAGCGCTTTCTATTCTTCAGCCGCAGCTGCAGTAACTTAGACAAAGAGGATGGGCATACCAACGGTTTGAGCGGCCAAGTCTTTATTTTGTTGTTTTCATGCTAGTTGGGTTGTTTTTCTTCACTCGTCCCTAAAGTGTCAAGGTTTAGAA
>JTDE01004510.1:12926-22964 GCA_014338405.1 Paragonimus skrjabini miyazakii | reverse complement strand
TCAACCACCTCCATTAGACTCTGCCCCCAACGTTCCACCCAGTCACCATGAATTTCAAACAATATTTCAGAACTTCCTCTTATAAAGTCTATTCAGAACCACTGAAGATCAAACACAGTCAGAAATTTGATAAATACTTTTATCCTAGCCGTAATATGTGACGAATCAACATAAAACTCATGTCATACAGACCTAATTCACTCTCCACGAAGTCAGTTGCCTTCAAGTGGTGCCACCACTCACTCGCATCTCACAAGGTAGCCATAGGCCCAAACGGTAAATACTTCGTGATATACGCCTGGTCAATCTCGGTGGTTTCATCCATTGACAGCGGAGATAAGTTCAGCCTTGGCATATTTAGGGTTTGACACGCCAGAGTACCGTGGTTGTCTAGCAGGACTGAACTGTAGCAACTTGATGTCTATCAACAAAACCTTCTTTGAAAAGAGTTGTGTCTGAACCGCTGTCAATAAAAGCATACATTCTGACGGAGCGTTTGAAGTTTCTACAAACATCGGAATCACGCCGAGTCGTATCCACTTGCTACCGCCATGCTACAGACTACACTGCTGCCAAACGAGGGCCGTCGTGTCATTTGACCTCTGGGGTTATGCAGTAGGTGATGCCGACCTTGGCAACCGTCTCTACCCTACTTGCTTTTATTCGACGATCCACAGCCTTATATGACAGATTAAGGCACACGGAGCACCATCCAGATGCCGAGCTCTGAATCATCTACTAGGCACATCGAGCTTGATGGACCCGTGGCATCCCTCACGGCTGCATGCACATCGCCATTCGCCCTTCCAAATCAGTCGTTGGATCTCTTCTTTCCTGTGTGCACAGGATACGCTGGGATATTGGGGTCGCGTCGAGTAATCTGGAATAAGGCGCTAATGAATGTGAAATATAACTTCCAAACTAATAACAAAACAGGTGTGAGATAATAAGCGACCTTAGAATAATGTGCTGCAGAAAATGAGCGACTCACTGATGGCAGCCCTGGTGATTGCGGCCCTAGTCGGGCGAAACCTATGGGTTACAACACGCCAGTCGACGCTGCCTGCCAGGTTATCGCAGGCCAATATGCTCACTATGTTAGGAATGACATCATCCAGGCATCTGCCGTCAACTGAAGCCAGATATTTTATTCGTAGTTTTATGAGTATGGGTCGTAGACTCAAAAGTCTCAACGTGAGGCCGCGTCCATCAGGTTTCACGTTCGAAACGCCGACGTTCTCAGCGGTTTCTATGGGGAAGTGAACTAGAAAACCAGGGGCCAGCTAACTGCCGTGATCTATTGAAACCGCAATAACGTTATTCCAGATGCATCCCGCGTGTGTTTTTCTCATCAGCTTAATTATGGTTGAGTTACTCCAACGACATGTTATGAAAACAGGAACTTACCACCAACATAGTTTGCCTTGCATAACAGCTTCCAAGTGGACGGATTCACCCCCCTATGAGTCCTCCGCATGGATAATGGAACTGTCTTCATGACACAAGTGAAATTCGACCTGTTTTGAGGCATTTGGATGGTCACCGTTAGGCAGCCATTCTCCGCCAAGCCAAATGCCGGCCGCTTGTGTGCGCACAATAGGTATAACGCAGCCGCTTCGTGGTGGTGACGGCGAATATAGAATGTCCAGTCCACTTGGACTTTTATTAGGATCCACAGAAAATCCATCATGATATCGCGCGCAACTTCAGGATTACTGGTGTGAACGTGGAGCAGTGTAGCACGATTGCTATTGATTTCACGTTCACCAGCACGTTCCTTAGGACGAGCGGCATTGCAGGACGATAACTCTGACACTTAATCCAGCATACACACAACTGCAATTCAACACGAAACCAGCTAGGAAAATAGTATCCAATACAAGTGGATATCCGACTGGTCGAAGCAGTCGAACGTCGTGAGCCTTCCATTGCTACTACGATGACACACTTTAAAAAAATGATCGGTCGTGATGCCTTCCACTATGCACAGGCCATCTTGATCAACCAGGCTGTTAGGCACGTTCTGCGGACGATTCTGGCAGAGTTGTGTCTGAATTCAACTTTTCAATATATCTGAAAATGACTTTGCTTTTGTGAGTAATGGGCGCATATTATAAATAAACAAGGCCGCAGTGGATGAGGGATTTATAGTTTTCGTGTACGAAGAATGGGATAAGTACAACGGAATAGTGGAAAGGTAATTCCAGGCATTATTCTTGCATCCAGTGGTAACTCAGTAATCAGTGGACGAAACTGACGGATCATGCTCATCTTCACTGAAGTTATATTGTTCGTGGCGAGAACAAGACGGATGATCTCGGCGACAGTTCGTTTTCAGTTTACGGAATTAACTGAAGAGTATAATGTTACACGTGAAACCAAGATTTACCGTTTTCAGTCAGGCACGGTGCAGCGTTCACATTATGTAACTCAGATGAAGGCGTCCGTGGAAAACCAATGTGTTCGTAGATTTCAAGGGATACAGAAGGACTGAGAACCATATTCTTTGCTTCACCTACATTGTTATCAACGATACATCCTCCATCACATGTTACGTTTGATATTGCTTACAGGTCTAACAACACGAAAAGAGTCGCAATTCATCTGTTCATTTGTTCAAAGTTCCGTGATGTGATTGACTTTTAGTCGGTTCCAGAACGTCATCTTTTGTCAACAAGACAAAAATCTTATATTTGCATTCTAGCAACTCAATGGATGTTCGACTCAGAGAAACCCTGTATTCCTTCTAACTATCTTTCCGATATAGTACGAGCGGGGCTGTGTATGCCTAGGCATAAGTCGCGCGCGATTCGAAAACGACTAGTAATTACTGCGTGGATGTCCTTTGAAATTTATTATATAACTGTTGTTTCTGACACATTTAATTCCGTAGATTCTGCTTACATTTTGTCTACTTCCATGCCTGTCCAAAAAATTCTTATAATACGAATTATGGTGAACAAAACCGGTAGTCCAACGAGATCGGCTGGTGTCATAACCACTCGTTCTAGCTCTAAAATTGATATTGTTCAACCCAAAAGGCAAATGCTGTAGGCCTAGAACTTGCACAGTCCTTTCCGAAAATGACGCGTACAGCGAGGGTGAAGATAACCCGGTAGCTTACGCCAGTACCTCTCAAACTTAGAACTGCTCTATCCCCCTAGGAGATGTATTGGCGGAACTATTCGGTGAGGTACCTAAGCCGAAAGCTGAGCTTGCCCAACTAAAAACGAGCTATGCTCTATTTGATTATCTAAAGGGGAATCTTGCCTCCTAATCGTGCTTCTTTAAAGTGCCCGAAAGTCCCAAGATGGATAATATAGAGCGCGCAGGCATGTTTCTCAACACGTTGATAACAGGAATCACGAAACAGATGCGCTACTCATATATTACCATCGTATTCAATGTGCTAGATAAGCTTCACTGGGATGGCATTGAAAGCTACTCTCGAAGATTACTAATATAGACCCAACATCGTACACCTGCATTCGTCTTCGTGAGAAGATCAAAAGATCTGTCGCTCGCCTTTGCCCAAACTCCAGAGCGAAACGATTGCGGGACAGTTCATTCAGTGGCTGGACTATATCAAGTCCACAACCCCCCTTAAACGGATAAGAATTATACAGGATAGAACGTCACCTGAAAGGGAATGTCAAAATCGCTTATTGTGCAACACTGTTGTCTACAAGTGTGTGACCCAGGATGCATTCAAGCCACGTACGATAGTGACAAAGGATAAGGAATCGGATTCACCTGATCGTGTAGCTTAGTCTCGCTGAGTCACAATTGGGGGTGCCATTGATTCTCCTGAAGACACCAACGACACAACAGAGAACAACATACGCATTGACGATATTGATCTAACAGTGGATCTTGATAGTTCCACTAACCTGTCTAAAGTAAAGGCGGCCCCGGTCGAGGAGTCAGCTAGCAAACAGCAGCATGTAAATAAATGTGCTAATAGTGAACCAAATAGGATGTCTAGATTATACGCCGTAGCTGGATCATTCAACGTAAGACTCCGTCCATCTCCTAGTCGAACACACGCCGGTTTCCCAACTTTCAACACATCCCAAAGGAACCCAACAGCCACCCACCAGTGGAACACCGGTGTTAATAAACCCTCCTCAAATCACTGTCCCACGAGTCGCCCGTGTTTACCTCCTGGGCATCGTAAGGGAAAAATAAACACGTAAACCCAAATCCATACCCAGTGAAACAGAAGGATGTATCTATTACCAACCTCTAATCTTAGTCATCTGTCTAACAATAACAATCTCCTACGTGACACATATTTTAATACAACGCTGAACCAGAACTCCGTTTTTACCGCCAGAGTTGATTGCCATACGCTCAACACCCCTTTTAATACGGATGGCCTCCACACCATGGCTGCTCACCTAAATGCAACCCGCAAAATTTTTGTTGACAACGTTCATGTGGGCATGACCAATTTATTTCAGTCTTACCATTTTTAGCGGGTTACATACTGTTCAAGTCTCCCCTGTCTAGTCCACCACCCATACTTCCACTGCTCCAACGCAAATCAATGACATTTTTCCAACACTTCCTGCCATGGCTCTGGACTCAGACGACACCCCTTCAGTCATTCATGAGCTCACTATAACCGCATCAGTCCAAGCGACGTCACCAAAGTCTTTGAATCGTAAAGACCTTTCTGTTTTGGACATTTTTGAAAGACTAAAATTGATGTCGAATAAGGAAAATGCACTAAGTTTATTGCTTTTGAATGTACGCTCACTGGTCAATAAGATGCATATTTTTAGATCTTTCATCTTCTTATATAATCCTCACATTATTCTAATCGCTGAAGCTTGGTGTACTCATGAGACTCCAAACACAACTAAATGTTATAGGCTGTCATATATCCCGTAAACATCACAGTGCATGACGTGGCGGTGGATGCTCAAATTACCTGTGGGAGCAATATTCTGCAACCGCACATGATGAGGCGTGTCTTGATATGACTGACGACTCATTGTGGCTGTCAGTGTCAATTGAATTCTGTGGACCACTCTTAGGATGCGTCTATAGAACACCTAACGCCACCCTTGTCAACATGACCAACCTCATTAATGGATTAAGTTATGTATCAACTTTGCCTTCAAAGTACAAAAATAACTGGTGGATATTTCAATATGCCGAATATCTCTTGGACCTCCACATAGCCTTTGGAAATCAAGCAGTTTCTCGTATGTATCCAAACAGATGGATGGCGCTGGTACGTCATAGCGTACACCAGACTTTCCCACACTTCAGATCTCATTTTTACAACAGGCATCTCCTCTGCTACAGTATCCGTCCCAGAACAGTTTCTAGGAAGTGATCACAACGTGGTCAACTTTATGTCTGACCTGAAAGCTGTAAAAAGGTTGAACAACATATGTTACCGCCAAATAAAATTCGTCGACTGGAACATGTCCACCACTCTGTTGAGATCCTTGGAGTGGAACACATTTTCTGAACTCTGACCTTAGAACTGCAACCGAAGTATTTACTGATTATTTCAGGTTTTGCATGGACGTCTTAGCCCCAGAAAGATCAAAACGCAGTTATATGTGCGGTAATAACAAGATTCTCACTCCAGAAAAGGAATGCAAGCTTAACAGTATCAAATCACGGATTCGAAAAGCACACGAATTATTTCTTATTATGCAGTGCATAAAATGTTTGACACTACAGAATATAGAACCCAAATACTTCACTCAAATGAGGAAAAACGTGTGCTTAACAGCAGAGAACAGCCCTAAGTGAATACAGTTATTGAAACGCAGGAACTCTACAAGAGACTCCATTTTCTCAGTAGTAACACTACAGATCAAAACTACCGTATATGATCCTGTTACAATCTGTGAGGACTTTAGTTAATATTTTGCTGCTTCCTTCAGCATCGAAGGAAGTATATTGATTCCACCTCTCCCTGTAAATATAAATACTTTTTAAACCATATTCCTGTTGGTGCTGTCAAAATACACACTCAGTTAGCTACTATCACACCTTCTTACCTTGCTGGTCCAGAGGGTATACACCCTGTTGCTCTCAAACACGGAAGAGATGACATTCCTCTCCTTTTGCTTAATATTTATACACTTTCTACCATTAGGCTCCTTCCCTCTCCAATGGGAAAAGTCTATAATTCAGTCCCATTACAAAGGTGGCTCGCGACAAGACATCAATTATTATCGTCCCATTAACCATACTTCAGTTTGTTCCAGAGTGTTGGAAAGGACAATAAAATGTCGCATGGTTGGATTTCTTATTATCACAAAATCTTACTAACCACTCCCAGCATGGATTCCTCAGCAAACGTTCGTGCATGACGTGCCAGTTGGAATTCTTTAATCATGTTACAAAATCTGCTGATTCAAGGAATATAATTATTATTATACTTTTGGATATGCAAAAAGCTTTTGGTTGTGCGCCTCATAAGCGTCTTCTGATCAAAATGACATCTTTTGGTATACGTGACCCATTGCTCAGCTGGTTTGCGTCATACCTCGTAGACCGCATACAAACAGTGAAAATGGAATATAACAGCTCAACGTCCAGACCAGTCACCAGTGAAATGATTCAAGGAAGCGTCCTGGAACTGTTACTCTTTCTTATGTACATAAACGATATATGTGAGGTTATCAGGCACGGCAACCTATTACTATTCGCTGATGACATCAAATTTGTGTACACTTTTCCTCCTGGCGATCTCGAGGCTTATTTCGAAAATATACAGAAGGACCTCATTTGATTAGTCTTGGTATCCGACTTGGCTAATGAAATTTTCAGCCAACAACTCCACCATCGTTGCACAGGGTCGTCATATACCAGAAAACTATATAAAGCTGGATGGTCATGGTATTTCAACTGTCAAATCAAGCCGCGACCTAAGTATACCCTGAACAAACTCATTTAGTTTCGCAGAGCATAACCTTTCTTACTAGTTAAAACTAGACGAACGATTTAAAAATTAAGCACTCGTTCTTCCTTTAGGCAACTAAACCATACCTTTACAGACTGTGCGTACGACCCCAACTTGAATACTGCACGTTAATATATAGTCACCTGCGCAAGTCTGACAGGCTAACTCTGGAAGTTCTCCAACGTGCATTCACGGAAGGTTTGGTAGGTTATCCGTCTTCTCTCAACTACAAAGAACGCTGTCAGACGCTTGTACTGTACCTTCTTCGGCTACGGCGTCCCAAGCTGAATCTTGCGCTCATGTATAATCTAGTTTATTGCAATAAATTCACTGCCAGCTTTGCGATTCACCTACAACATTGCTCAAACGGCGAACTCAGGAACAAGGAGTTTACATTGACAGCTTTTAAATCCGGTAAAAAGCTGAGTTCAAATTATTTCCCAGTGAAGCATTCCTACATTTGGAGCAAACTCTCACATGCAATTAGGGTGAGTAAAAATAAGCATCAATTCAAGCGAAACTCAAAAACATTTCTGATATTAGCGAAAGTAATGCTCTTTTTCAAACTGTGCCTGCCTGAAAGCACTATATCTGAAAACTGTGTCAATGACAGCTGAGGGGAAAATTGGTGTCACACGTTACAAGATCACGTACGCTTCGACCTGATCAAGGTTATCAATTTCACCATTGAAAGTATTCATTTAGCCTTCGACGTTTTTTGATGACTACAGCAGGATAGATCTTAAACACAGTTATGCCCCAAAGTTGCAGCTGAACAACAAAACTATAGTCAACACATGGTGCCAATATACACTACCTATTAGAAACAACCAAATCATCCTGATACGCTGTTACTTCATACTCAACGATAACAAACTGTCTATAGTTATTGAACATTATGCGAAAGCTGTGCACACCAAAACAGTTTGGAAAAAACATAACTTGACCTGTTCGCCTCATATAATTACACACCATTCTGTGTCATGTCTTATTCCAATGGACCACCTAACAATATTTCCGTGTAGTTGACCATTCTTTCCATTCTATATATCGGCTGTGTACACCAAATCGACATCGGAGTTCGGTTTTAGTCATACTCCAGGAAAATCTGTGAATCGATCACTTTTATCGTTGTACAATAATGGCCGTTTGCTACTGCGATATATTTTGTTAACTGAAGCAAAAATATACATTTATATAAAAGGCTTGGGAAGAAAATCCGATATTCAATTATTCGTCATACTTCACATGACCATTTTATGTTCTTCCGCTTATCACGTAATTTTGATTTTTATTCCTGATTCCAAGACTAAATCTAACGAGAGAAAACATTCCATAACGTCCGTGTGAGCAAAATCCCGCATCGGTTAAACATATCACGAGGTGTCCAAAAGTCCGTAGATTTTGAGGAAATGACAAAGTTCAGCACAGAAGACCGCCCAATTCTCAGCAAACGTATAGACAATCGGCAATTATACGTTTCACGGGATTCGCCTTGAAGGTCGTTCAAGAGGCAAAACGGTACTTTTGACGCGAATCCTCGAATTTTAAATATTTTATGATATTTTAAAATCGAAATTTCAGGCAAAGTACTTACAGTACATCAATTGTAAATAAGCAGCGTTAATGGAAAAATTGGAATACATCGAATACGTCCCAAAAGTATTAGCTTGGTGATGAAAATATTTCCACCATTTTCGCGAAAACAACCCGTTATTGACGTTAGCTCACTTTTTCAAGTCCTATAAATGCAATCATTGCCCGTTTCGAGAGGAAATACGTCATCCTATAGCCTGAGAGTGCTTCATTTTGCGGCGTTTCACAGATATGGTCGAAATGGAAGTATACGACCATACTGTGTTTGCTTCGCATTTCAATAAAAACACCAACACATTTGATAATGAAACATGTATGACAAAATTTCCAGCCTTCTTTCCTATGCGATGTTTGTACTATTTCTCTTTGTTTGCAAGATTTCAGGTAGATACTGGTCGATGAAACGTTGCTCTTAGAAATGGTTCGGAAATGATGCTATCATATGGTTGTTTCCATCTTCGGTGTATATGGATCGACGTAATAAAAGGGTACCATGTCCCACTCTATCATCTAGAATATTCAGAAATAAATTCTATTCACCCTACTGCATTGTTTCTAACCAGATTGGTGTCGCGTGGCGTTCATGCGGAACAATATACGGAAACAGATGAAATCAAGTTGCCTGCCGATCACCGGGAGGTATACCTGTTAGCCAGTCACACTACGATGTTTAGAATGCCAAGTGTCTATTGCAGTGCAGAAAACGTCCAAACGATATGGCAATCAATGGAATCAAAGATGATGATAACCATGTACCCCCAAACGTTTCAAATACAGATTTTTCATCACTTCCCGCACGTGTTTGTTCTCCAAATTGTTCATGGTAAAGGTGGTTTGGAAGGAGCGGCTACTAGTGTGAACATATACTACATATTCAGACGCTGATCATAAATTAAGTCAATCGGGTGGAGCAGCTACTGGTGTGAACGTATACTGCATACGCAGGCGTTATTCATAGCTTAATTGAATGAAGTTGAAACATCTATCAGTGTGAACCTATAATGCACACACAGACGTTTTTCCTAGCTTAAGTGAATCAAGTGGAAGCGTCTACAAGTGTAAACGCATCCTGTAGTCTGAGACGTTTTTGATAGCCTAAGCCAATCGGGTGAAGCATCTACTAGTGTGATCGTATACTGCATGCTGAGGCGTTATTCACAGCTTAAGTAGACGAGGTTGAAGCATCTACCAATGTATATGCATACTCAGACGTAATTCACAGCTCAATTGAATCAGGTTGAATCAGTTACTGTTTGGAACACATAGTGCATTCTGAGATGTTGGTTATAGTCTAAGTCAGTCGGATGGAGCAGCTACTGGTGTGAACGTATACTACATACGCAGGCGTTATTCACAGCTTAATTGATCAAGGTTGAAGCATCTATTAGTGTGAACCTGTACTGCATACTCAGACGTTCTTCATAGCTCAAGTTGATCAGGTTCGAGCAGCTACTAACGTGAACCAATACGGCACAGACAGACGTTAATCATAGTTCATGTGAATCAGG
>JTDE01004510.1:0-12826 GCA_014338405.1 Paragonimus skrjabini miyazakii | reverse complement strand
ATCTACAAGCGTAAACGCATCCTGTAGTCTGAGACGTTTTTGATAGCCTAAGCCAATCGGGTGAAGCATCTACTAGTGTGATCGTATACTGCATGCTGAGGCGTTATTCACAGCTTAAGTAGACGAGGTTGAAGCATCTACCAATGTATATGCATACTCAGACGTAATTCACAGCTCAATTGAATCAGGTTGAATCAGTTACTGTTTGGAACACATAGTGCATTCTGAGATGTTGGTTATAGTCTAAGTCAGTCGGATGGAGCAGCTACTGGTGTGAACGTATACTACATACGCAGGCGTTATTCACAGCTTAATTGATCAAGGTTGAAGCATCTATTAGTGTGAACCTGTACTGCATACTCAGACGTTCTTCATAGCTCAAGTTGATCAGGTTCGAGCAGCTACTAACGTGAACCAATACGGCACAGACAGACGTTAATCATAGTTCATGTGAATCAGGTTGAAGCATCTACTAATGTGAACGCATACTGCATACTAAGACATTCTTTATTGGCTTGGTCTGCGGGATCATCCCCTGAATGGATCAAAAGCAGCCATGTTTGATAATGAATCCAAGTATACTGTTCTATATGTAACTCTTAAGGTGGAGAACAGTTTGACGAGTTGGTTCGCGGGATTTCTCTTTTCAGGTATGACTATGAATTGGTACTTGGCGAACAGCCAGGTTCCTACATTGGCGACAGAATGAAGGTGTAATATGTATACTGCAACCGGCTTACTCGGACATATCTTCAATATTTTCTGTTTATACAATTTATTACACCGGGGAACCTTTGAGATGGGTATATAAGGGGTGAAGGTTCGCAACCGTTAAATTGAACAACCTACCGTTAACTACCGATTATGAAACTTAACGGGAGTGGCAGTCCGTGTGCTAGAATGCAATCAACAGTCGTCCCACACAGTTACAGGGACTACCTTTGCACCACAAAACTTCATATTCGTACGAGTTAAATAGCTGCCAATTAGATTGAGATGGTGACCTAAAGTACTTCTTGGCAAACGAAAACGTCTTGGTTGCAATGATACAAGGAGTGCTGTTAACGGTCATCGCAAGACACGAGGTGGAATATAACATGCGATAATTACTCACATAAAAATGGGAGGTCTGTAACAAAATTAAGAAAACGACAATCAACGTAAACCATACACTTCGAGGGTGATGTTGAGCATATTATGGACCCAGATGGCATTCGCATCATACCGTGTTAAAGATCCATGATCAGGGAACCGTGAAGTACAAGAATTGATGATTGGTAGTCCAAGAGTATGCGTTCACATTAGTAGCTGCTTCAACCTGATTCACATGAACTATGATTAACGTCTGTCTGTGCCGTATTGGTTCACGTTAGTAGCTGCTCGAACCTGATCAACTTGAGCTATGAAGAACGTCTGAGTATGCAGTACAGGTTCACACTAATAGATGCTTCAACCTTGATCAATTAAGCTGTGAATAACGCCTGCGTATGTAGTATACGTTCACACCAGTAGCTGCTCCATCCGACTGACTTAGACTATAACCAACATCTCAGAATGCACTATGTGTTCCAAACAGTAACTGATTCAACCTGATTCAATTGAGCTGTGAATTACGTCTGAGTATGCATATACATTGGTAGATGCTTCAACCTCGTTTACTTAAGCTGTGAATAACGCCTCAGCATGCAGTATACGATCACACTAGTAGATGCTTCACCCGATTGGCTTAGGCTATCAAAAACGTCTCAGACTACAGGATGCGTTTACACTTGTAGACGCTTCCACTTGATTCACTTAAGCTAGGAAAAACGTCTGTGTGTGCATTATAGGTTCACACTGATAGATGTTTCAACTTCATTCAATTAAGCTATGAATAACGCCTGCGTATGCAGTATACGTTCACACCAGTAGCTGCTCCACCCGATTGACTTAATTTATGATCAGCGTCTGAATATGTAGTATATGTTCACACTAGTAGCCGCTCCTTCCAAACCACCTTTACCATGAACAATTTGGAGAACAAACACGTGCGGGAAGTGATGAAAAATCTGTATTTGAAACGTTTGGGGGTACATGGTTATCATCATCTTTGATTCCATTGATTGCCATATCGTTTGGACGTTTTCTGCACTGCAATAGACACTTGGCATTCTAAACATCGTAGTGTGACTGGCTAACAGGTATACCTCCCGGTGATCGGCAGGCAACTTGATTTCATCTGTTTCCGTATATTGTTCCGCATGAACGCCACGCGACACCAATCTGGTTAGAAACAATGCAGTAGGGTGAATAGAATTTATTTCTGAATATTCTAGATGATAGAGTGGGACATGGTACCCTTTTATTACGTCGATCCATATACACCGAAGATGGAAACAACCATATGATAGCATCATTTCCTAACCATTTCTAAGAGCAACGTTTCATCGACCAGTATCTACCTGAAATCTTGCAAACAAAGAGAAATAGTACAAACATCGTATAGGAAAGAAGGCTGGAAATTTTGTCATACATGTTTCATTATCAAATGTGTTGGTGTTTTTATTGAAATGCGAAGCAAACACAGTATGGTCGTATACTTCCATTTCGACCATATCTGTGAAACGCCGCAAAATGAAGCACTCTCAGGCTATAGGATGACGTATTTCCTCTCGAAACGGGCAATGATTGCATTTATAGGACTTGAAAAAGTGAGCTAACGTCAATAACGGGTTGTTTTCGCGAAAATGGTGGAAATATTTTCATCACCAAGCTAATACTTTTGGGACGTATTCGATGTATTCCAATTTTTCCATTAACGCTGCTTATTTACAATTGATGTACTGTAAGTACTTTGCCTGAAATTTCGATTTTAAAATATCATAAAATATTTAAAATTCGAGGATTCGCGTCAAAAGTACCGTTTTGCCTCTTGAACGACCTTCAAGGCGAATCCCGTGAAATGTATATTTTTCAGACCTACCTGTCTCCTTTTATCTCGACAAAATTTTCTACATATTTTTACTGGACTGTCTACATCAAATAATGAGAAATTTCTTCGATTGTTCAATTTCTCTGCCCCTTACTTTCTTATTTCCGGCATAGCATTGACCGTTAGGTCAGTGTTTACTTTGTATAGCCAGGACTGATACAACCGCTCAGTATTTTTTAAAAGTTTCCATTGAAGTTTCTGAGGACCATCTTTTTAGAAGCAACTGCCCCGAATACTTCTAGATAAACTGGAACTTTTTACTCTTAATTTGTCTGCTTTGTTATTTCATTTCCATGATTGGCGTGTTGTAGAATTATTGATTATGTGCACGGTATGCATTTATGCGTATCGGGTCACAATGTGTACATTGATCACGTCCATCTGAGCGTGTTTCTCAAAGTTACGTCGAGAAATATGCCATCGTTATTATGTGGTATGGAGCCATATGAAGCAGAGAAATCACTACATGGTGTGGTACTTGGGTGCGGCGGGACTGCAAGCAAGTTTCACACCTCCACTACTTTCATTCCCAGTAGACACTTGACAGACTCTGCCAAGTTGGCCAAGAGTAGGCCATGTGCTGACTTGTCTTTTCTACTCCGCTGAATGGCACATTATCATGGGCCTACTTTTTTGGTTGAATAATGATTATGAATAATCCAAGGATGGTATTTTTCATTGCAATCGATAGATATCTGACTACGGAATAGGTGGTTGTCATCTGAGGGTAAATTTTATGCAACCAGACTAGTTCGATACCTCTGGGTCATTTGATTGTCACGTGCCTCTGGTTTGGTCGCTTTTCATATTGTTGTTTTTTGTGACGTCTGACGGATAATCTTAGATACCAATATGTCATTCCACTGAATACTCGTGTGATATTACCTACTTTTGTTGTTCAGTGAAGACATGCTAAAGATTGGCCTTGAAATTAATTTTCACCTAGTTGTTAGATTTTTTGATCTTCGTACTCCCCGAAACCATCTGGTTAATAAACTTTCGATGAACCATGAGTTCCGGGTGAAGGATGGATTGTCGTACCACTATACATCGTCGAATATGGCGGGGACTTTTACGATTGGCAGCAGCATTGTCGGTGTTCCCTCCGTTATTTACCTTGTCACCTTCGAGATTGAAATCATTCCATAAGAGAAACCGGGTAGTCCTTTAGTTTGTTATGTTTATTTTAAATTCAAGATGACGAAGACGACCAGGTAGTGAAGGACATGTGTCCAGTCTCAGTTGTTGAGGCGATACGCAATCTGCGCGGTTCATGTGGGTTTTCTGGACAACATGTGATTCAATCGTTATAGTGAGTATAACGGTAACTGCCTCATCTATTTTTGACACAGTGAGATTATTCCCCATTCACGCGGAGTAACTCACAGCCGCTGATCTGAAGTTGCCTATCACGTTATTGAAGCGGCCCGTTCCTGAATTGCCCTTAGATTCGAAAACTGTGCGCAACACTCCAAGAACGTGCCCAAAGAAGACGTTCTTCAGGGGTTCATACATGTACATTGTACTCCACAACTCCCTACAAATTGTGCATAAAGAACACAAGCTTAGAGACGGTGACCGCTTAACTTTGCAAGTTGCCGTCGATGGGCCAACTCTTTTTGATTAACCAGGCACTGAGATGTGGCCTATACTTGGTCGAATTATTCGGTCGTTTGTCAGCTATCCATTTGTGATTGGATCGTACTGTGGCGGTCGCCGTTCGGAGCCTTTAGACATATATATATGGGTGAATTTGTCACAGAGACCAAATACATTCTGACAGATGGGGCATACCTAGAAGCGCTCCAAATAACAGTTTTGTAACCCTTCAATGCATTATCTGTGACACACCTGCTTGTTGCCCCATACATAAAGTCAAAAGTCACAACGGCTGTTACGGCTGCCACAAGTGTACACAAAGAGATATGTACTATAAAAGTAGAAGAATGGCCTTTACGGCATGTGTGAGAGAACTAAGGACGAATTCCAGTTTTCGGAGATAACTTGACAATGAACATCATATCGGTTAAACCTCTTTAACTGAACGTCTTATTGACATGGTATCACAATTCTCTTTGACTCCATGCACTCAGCGTTCCTGGGGGTTGTTAAGCGCTTGGTTAGAATTTGACGCTCATCCGATATCGTTCGTGGTGTACGCCTTTCAACAAGTATGCAGAAGGTCATTGACGTCGACTTGTCCGTCGTACCCAAGTGTCCCACGATGGACATTCCACGAAAATTTTGTTCCTTTGTTTCACCCGAAAGGTGGAAAGCCACCAAGTGCGAGCAATTTCTTCTGCATTTGGAACCGGTTATTCTGAAAAAACGTTTGCGAAACGACTGTTATGAAAACTTTCTGAACTTATTCTTATCTGTGTACATCCCTTCCCACCCTTCATATTTGTCGTATATCCATATTGCCCGTTACCTGATCCCGAATTTCGTTAATCAGTTTGCCCTTTTGCATGGTGATGACGAAGTTGTATATAATGTGTATTGCTTATTTCATTTGCGTGATGATGTTGAAAAACTCGGTCCATTGCATATGTTTTGGTCGTTTGCATTTAAGATTATCATGTCTCAAACGAAGCAACTTGTAAAGGGGCCGGAGTCACTAGAAGTACAAGTGCACAACCGTGTATACGAACACTCGATCTCTACGAAGGTAGTAGATATAGATGTGTTACAAGATGATACATTCTTGCCTATTAAGTGCGCTACCCACCAACAATCTTTCACGCCCAAGGCCAATTTACTGTTTTCATGCAGCAAACCGGATGACTGTGTTATTATTCATAAACGACCCTACTTATTTGATAACCGTCAGTCACACGACGTTCACTGTCGATCTTTTCTATCTGTAATCGGGATTTGTAACCACAGATTTTCTTCCTTCGTCCTTTATATCTTCCGTGCAAAGTCACTGTCAGCCGTCACCAGTGTTGTGTCAACATAATTTTCACATGCGTGTGGTTGAGTTTGTAATTATTCCTGTGTTGCACTCAGTAAAATCAAAGTCATTGTATCCAATTATTGGAATCATGTGGAAAACTGGTGGTTCAAGTTACAACTGTTAAAGAAAACTGATTATCCTTTCCAGATGTATTACGTCGTTGAATTTACTAACAATCGCGAGGTGTCTTTTGTCAGCCATAATTGGATGTGCCACACAAGCATGTGTGCCTGACTTTCGTTGAAACCGTCGCAGTTCATGAGTACCATGAGAAACCACACCCTTCCGTGTGATGAGATTTACAATGTCTTAGCTGTGAAGATTTGAAAAAACGGTAAGTTTTAAACAACTATTTATCGTATCCACAGATTCATTCGAGAATGTAAGACGTTATGAACAGCGGGCTGAATTGGAGTCCGGATTGGAGTCCGAATTTACTTTCACCCGTGCCTTAGACGTGGATGTTCCAATTCGTAAAAGAAGAAATAGGTCATTTTTCGACTCATTATACTTAATCACCTATCATTTTACAGCAGGCTACGCAAAATGTCATCATCTGAAGATGGGAACACAAATCTTAAACTTCCCTTCCCGGTGGTCTGTTCGCCTATTTCCCCTTGATAGAAACTAACGTGGTCAACAGGTTAGTAATAGTTTACATACATCTTGGATTATATACAACACGGGGCTATCACCCCAAAGCAAAATCCCTGATACACAGTAAATTTGTCTTATATAATACAGGTTTTGTGCATCTCAAAAATATTTCACTTCCCAGAGGCGTATCAGTGGTTTCTTCCGGGCTGTCACTTCCGTCTGCTGAAAAGTTAAGTGGTTGCATCGAAGGACACCCGCTTGAAAAACAGATACCAGAACTCCAAACGGACAACAGGGAGCTGTAGAAGCTGCTACACAAGTCATTAGACAAGCTCGTGACTCTCGAGGTCATGACGAGCAATGTGATGGCCTATATCAACAGCAGCCCAACGCCGTAATCACAACCAACCGTATCTTACGGCCACGACAATGTTCACTTGACAATGCGGGATTTGGAGATTATCATAAAAATGAACAATGATATGGATAACAAAGTAGTCTACAGAGATTTTGCATGCGATGTGCACGATAGTTTCGAGTACCCTGGATTCGTGGAATATTTTTAGTCTCAGTTTGTTCATCAAGGAGTAAACGTAGTGTTGACCCGTTGTGTTCCCATGAATGTTAGCAATCAGCTTTTATTTTCAGTTTATTACCACATGCAGACACTCGTGATGATGATGTTTATTGTTTTTCTTTTGTAGGTCCGCGCCCTTGCAGTCGTTCACCGGGGACGCGCAGTTGATGACTACACACGAAAGATATATAACTATGCGTTTGCCAAATCATTGGCGATGAAGATAAACTGGCTGAGGACAAACAAAAGTGTCGCCTAATGGACACTAACATTTCCCAAACAATTATGGGTAGTACATTTTCGTTCTAATACTTTAAATAAGCCGTTTTATCTTATCGAAACTATACCCCAAGAGAGAGAGGGAAATGTGAAACGTTTCATTATGAGGTGGTTCCAAGGAACCGATACTCAAAAACTAATTGCAAACAGGTAAGAACCTATAGATTTGCGAAGGTCATCAAATTAAAATGGAAATCTGGAGCTGGAAGACTCAAAGAAAAGCCTGGAGGAGGAAACCAGAACAAAACCTGAACAGTTGCAGTGTGTCTGGGATACATGGTTGCGGTTGATCGCAGTTAACCTACGATGCAAAAGCGCTGCTAAATTTCTACGACGTACATTCCTATATCAAGGTTGACCAAGTAGATTTAAGTAACCACGAATCATTATATCAGAATGAAAAGCGAAGTTCTCTGAAACTACTGCCATCACCGGGGGTACATCTACCAGGTAAAAGTGCACCTCGGATTTTGACTGCACATGTTGACAACTTTTAACGTGAAATCACTGACGTGAAGTGGACATTTGTCAGAATCATAGTCTAACTTTAGGTGTCATGCAGATGTCTATAATGCGTTTTCACATAAAGTTGATTATTGATGTAGTGAAGCCATGTCTGTTGAAAGTCTTGTCGTTTTGTGTTATGTGTTCACAAGTCAGCCTCCTTTCTCTCGGAAACTATTCTTTTATTAAATGTAGGCATCGCTTCTTCGTTTTTCTCGATTGTTCTTTCTTTTCATGCCCGGTTGTTCCCTCATTATTTTGTGTGGTCTTGTTTCCAAATTTTGTTCAATTCTCATTCCGCGCACAGCATGCTGGATGTGAAAATGCCTTCGACTTTGACGGGAATGGTGGCAAATTTCTTTTACTACTTGAACTCTATCAAGTTTTCTGTATGAAATATACACGCACTTTGTTTTTATCGCGGTGCATATCGTTTTGTTGTTAATTTCTGCGTGTTCAGCGGTCAAGTAAAAGGTGTTTACGGTAGCATTTTCGTCGTAGGATCAACTTGGAGAGTTATTCAGTGTGTCTGTTGTCCACCTCCGTATCAGTCCTCGTTAGGTCATTTAAAGGCGTTCGAAGTGAACGTTTCATTACAAAAATGATCCTGTTAAATTGGCTAGACAGTTTGTTGCCAAGTAAGATCGATCGCTAAAAAGAAAGTTCGGTGAAACTTATGCAGTAGTGTCAACAGTTCGTGGGCGTTGGATGACGAAAGATTCGAACTGCGTCCATTGTTGAAGCGACTAACCAGGACTGTAAGGAAGGTGTCGTTAGCGCACTTGGCCTACTCGGATCCTACTCTAGCCTACCGGGTCTAACTCTGGCCCACTCCGATCCGACTCTTGCCGGAGTCGGCGTGTTTTATGGGTTGATTTTTACAGTTCGAATTGTTAACCGTCACCGGTGAGTAAGTTCGCGTTCGGGTGTATGTCTAGAACGACTAAGCAAACATGTTTCGGTTAATGGGTAATTCACGAGGTTTTAAGGCAGGGAAACAACAGTTGTTTGTCAACCATTGTAGACAGAAATTTGAGGTCACCCAAATAAGGAATACAAACGTAATTATCCACACCACCGAATCGGTCACAAAGATTTCTAAACACAAGCAATCCTTAGAACCAATTAATACTTAGTGTTCTGCGAAACACTGGACTACATGCATTGATGAAATTGCGCCGACTGCATGGACTCTGTAAGTGGACTATACCTAACGTATAGTCACAGATGGGTGCTAGTCGACTCTCCAACCATCAACATTCGAGATATGGTACCAACAAAAGCTGATAACTCAGACGATGCCAGTCATAAATGTCGCAGAAGCTACGTCCATGCATAAAAGATCTGACTCGTATATGACGCTACAAGCTGCGCCGGAAATTCGATGCTAGCATCATGGCACAAAACAGTGTCAGGAAACAAATCACGGCTCCAAGGGAGTAGGAGGAGGATGCAAAAGTCCAAGCCAGTTGTACACGCGTCAATACCACCTGTGTGTCTAACGCTCGTGTTAAAAGTCGAATTACATTATGATTGATCGTGCCTTGATCGACCAGTGACTCACTCGTCCATTCATTTGTAAACGACAGTACCGCTCATGAATAAGACATAGTTTGTACTTTTACTGAGTTGTTCCGTCTACCACTGTTGAAGCCTATAAGACACCGTTTTTTGCACGCTTATACAAATACAGCGGCCAACCACCGAGAAGAAAAATGGTTTGCGTCAGTCCGGTTCAGACCCTTACATAAAAAATGTTCCATCATAGAGTAAACTGGTTATCGCAAACTGTTGGCGATAAGGGCTGGGACTGCAAGTTGGTAAACCTTGTCAACGATTTCCCCCATGACACATTTTGAGGTGGCCACGAGATTTTGACCTGAGCAGTCAGAATTGACATAAAAACAACTCGTCACAACGTGGACACCAGAACCGCATCACTTGGGACAACTCTCAAAAAAAGTGATCATATTTCGATTTATTCCTCGATCAGTTTTTCAATTGTGATAAAACAGGCACACAAGGGCAACATTTTAACCGAATTAACCGTAGGAAACTGATAAGGGATGCTGATAAAATGGCCTGGAACACATCAGTTTCCGCAGAGCGCGTCGATAGTTGACAACCTTTGAACTCTTACAGATAGAAACGTTCCTCAAAATAAGCTGGAGGAAGAGGTCGAACGTTATGGATCAGACCCAGGGTCAAGAAATCGTTCCAAAGTGGGCATATGCTTTGAAAGACAATACTGAAAAAGAAAGGGGTTTAAAAGCTTCATGGTATACAAAAGGGTTCGAAACAAAGGAACTGTGGTGGTGAGCATTGCTGGTCTGGTGTGTGAGCTTAACCTAGCACGTCATACTGAACAGAACCCCAAGAGGTTTTGCGTTTATGCCCAGTACAGGTCCTAGGAAAGAAACTTCGGACCACACTTTCCTATAAAGGAGATATTATATGGATTGACAAGGGCGTAGCGGACGCGTTTATGGCACAGCTTCAAAGTGTCTATCGTAGGGATAACGAAGCAACTAAACTTCTGTCTAGCTCCAACGGTTCAGCCGTGGTGCACGAGGACAATATGCCCCACGAATTTGAGCGAGCGGTATCCCTGCTAAACAGTAGGAAGTCCGCGGGACCGAACTCCATCTACTCGGCCATTTTAACGCCCCTGGTCAAATTGGTGTCCTCATCTTCTCCTAAAATGCCCAATCTCACGTTGAAGACAGAGGTGGTCGTAAGGGATTGCGAGGAAATCACCATAATTTCCATCTTCAAAAATGGTAAGCAGTCAGTTGCTGGAAATTACCAATCAGAAAATCTGGTAGTGTTGGCATGGTGTTTCTGTCGCTGGTTCGAATCCAGCCGAGGCCCTGACTTTTCACAGTTGGGTCTCATCTAACATCGGTGTCGGATTGCGTGCCACCTCAGGCGCAGACACCGGCAGTGGATGAGCTACCGGGCTGGTCATGGTGCCTACGATGCTTACCAGAAGACACGGAATGAATGTAACACCATGAAGATAAGAAAGCGTCAGCCATACGAGGAAAGGCTGACCGCAGAATCGGTCACAGCGCCCAATAGGCTCTGAGCGTATATACGCCGACGGACCAGAACTAAGGCGGCAATCCCGTCACTGGTGGATCAGAGTGGGAACGAGGTCGCTGAGGACTGGGATAAAGCTCAGCTACTGGCTGGGCATTATGCTTCTGTTTACTCCCAGGGTAATGTGATATCTACCTTGCCTGATGACATTGAACCATGCCTAATAGACACGCTATTCGGCGTTGAAGAGGTGGAGCGCGAGCTATGATCGATCGATGTCAATAAGTCCCCCGGATCAGATAACATCCAGCCTTTATTAATGCGTGAACTGGTGGTGGAATTGGCTGTGCCACTGACGGATCTGTACCAACAGTCCTTGAACGGAGGTTTGCTGCCAACGGAGTGGAATCGAGCAGTGATTGCACTTGTGTATAAAAGAGGAAGGCGATCAGAAGCTGTCAACTACCGACCAGTATCCTTGACATGCGTACTTGATAAAGTAATGGAGCGGTTGATTGCCCGTCGTCTTCAGGGGCATCTGGACCAACCCTCAACGCTCAGCGAGAAGCAGCACGGTTTCTGGAGGGGGCGATCTTGCTTGACGAACCTCCTGATTGCCAGAGAGCGATGGGTTGAAGCGAGAGCAGACGGCAGGACTCTGGACGTAGTGTTTCTCGACTTCAGCAAGTCGTTCGACAGAGTGCCGCACTATCATTTGCTCACCAAGTTGTTGGCGTACTCTGTCAGCTTGCCCATAACAAATTGGATAGCAGACTTCCTCCGTATTAGGTCATTCGCAGTAAGGGTCAGTCAAAACTTACCGGAATGGCTGCCTGCCCCAAGTGGGTGCCACCAGGGTCAGTGCTCGTGCCCTTGCTGGTTTCTGGTCTTTATCACTTATCTATTGGACCAGTTGCAGTCGCCTGCCCTCGTCTTCGCGGATGACATGAAAGTGTGGAGGGTAGTCTCCTCAGACGAGGAGAGCGATATACGGCAACAGGACCTAGATAGGATTTCAACACGGACGGTGCAATGGGGCTTGCTCCTAAACCCGAAAAAATGCTCCATCATGCACCTGAGATATATCACGGATGTCAAGGCCTATCATGTTGGAGGTCATTTATTGGCACAGCGTAATACAGAACGTGATCTTGGGGTGTTAGTGTCTGACAACCTCAAAACGCAGGCTCACACAACACAAGCTTGTGTAAAAGCTAGCAGAGTGCTTGGGGCTATCCGTCGATCCTTTGCTAAAGTGTCCAAGGAGTCCTTTTGCTTACCCTTCTCATCTGATGTTCGTCCGAAACTAGAGTGCGGCCACACCGCGGTGTTTCCCAGTACACAAAGTGAGGCATCTGAACTTGGAAGAGTACAGAGGGCAGCCACACGCATGGTTGTTGAAATGAGGGGGCTCTCCTATAACTGGCGGTTAGAGCACCTGTAGTGGACAAGTGGGTATGCGCTAGACCCTCGTCCGCTAACAATTTAATACGCCTTTCCTGAAGAGCAATCGAAACGTAGTCCCAACAGGCATCGAAATAGAGAGCACAGCAGGGTTTGGGAACAAACCTTATATTTCCAGCAATGTTTGGAAATATGTTAAGTAGTTAGCAGTTGCCTAGTCTGAGACCAACGGCGGCAACCAACAGTAAAAAAAAAGAAGCGCGAGACAGGCCACAACCCGTTCGGCGGCACTCAAAAGCGCGCCCAGCGAAAAGTGCGTGGAACCCTCGAGTGCGTTAAACAACGCTCGAAAAGGTTCAGTCAAACGACCTTGAAGAATAGAATAGTAGATGAGTCGTTAGAAAAAGAGCAAGCATTCGCTGCGTGCAATTAGTTGCACGACTGAAAAAAGTGGCACTGAGTTCATATCAGGCCTCCTATTGCAGGCATACAAAGA
>JTDE01004509.1:25017-46549 GCA_014338405.1 Paragonimus skrjabini miyazakii | reverse complement strand
GCGCAGGCGTCCTTTGGCTTCGGTCACTGTGACGGGCTAATCCGTTTCGGATGCCGCCAACCAACGTGTGCCGTTGACTGGAGTGATAGTGCCCAACTGTGCGGAGTTGCTTGAGGCCACCGCAGGTGTATGCACGTGAGGACCGTGCAGCGATGAAAGTGTGTCGCTGCATTCTGGTCACCTGCCACAGGGAGCTGGTTCAGACATACGATCATGACAACATCCACAGTGTGAAGCTACAAGCTAATTCAGTAGCACAAAAACATGATTGTTTCAAGATGTTCCGTTTTGGATAGGTTGGCTAGATCTACTCGACAAGCGACATATTTTCTATTGTAACAAAGAAACTTCCATACTGCGTCCGAGCTCTATAAAAATGGAAGCGTTCAGAAAACTATAATGCACTTCAGTTTGCGACCAATGTTTTCAGCAGCGCCGTCTGATTAAGGATGTCTGTGTCGTTACAAGATGTTAACAGCATTGGTATTTGTAACATGACAGCTGCAAGAACCATTTCAGCAATGAGACGACTAACGCAACCAGGAACCAGCAACTTCAGTATACTTTGCTGCTCTAAAGTCTTTCTTAGAGCATGAGTCGCGAAGCAAGCATCGTGATTCCATGTGGTACTGTCTGATTAGAAGAAAAATAACCGTGGGTTTCCAGAAATGGTTCATAGTAATCTGGATCTATAAACACGTGACCTTCGTGGGGAGCACCTCACAGGTGACTGAACGGTTTTTATTCTAAAAATTACACGAAGTACCCGGTTCTAACCACCGACAGATCAATATCTTCATTTTGACATCCTCCAGATAAACTGAATGTAGGTCGAATTAAAAAGTATAATTCAGAATAGGTGGGATTGTAACACGGTTTTGATGCATAACCTGTCATCAGAAGCAAAGGTTACCGGTTTCTCTTTTAGAGAGTAAAACACAGTCACTCGTGTTCAACAACTGGCTGACAACAATGTTTCAATAGATAAAGACTTAGACCGTAATCACGACGAGTACCACTAGTCAACACAGAACGTTGTGTAAGTGGCTGCAAAGGCATACAATCCGAGTCAATTGGTCCTGTAAAATGTGCATATCTATGTATACAAGCCGCCACGGTTGTGTATAGCGTTAGTGATTCGTTGATAAGGCGATGCACCAGGCTGAACCATAGCACCAGTGGACATGAGTAGGGACCTCGAAAGGACAGATTTAAGACTGAATGAATGTTTATATCAACATGGAACAGTACAATAAACTTCCAGGGTTTCGTGTCAAACCTGTGCACATGTGAGCGTGAGCGCCGGATAATACAAACCAGGGCATACTCATTTTGTTCAACAAAGGGTTTGATGCGAGTAATCTGAATAAAAGGTAATTTGATCATCGTAGTTACCGCACAACAATACACCAGTAGCTCATACTAACGCACAACCGTCAAGTAATCATAGAAAACAAACCGACGTAACGATAACAGAAAGAGAACGGATGAGATTTACTTCCTGGGAAACCTTGCTAAAACTCAGGCAATCGGCATTCATGCAGCTTTCACCGCTTCGACCGTTAACTGAACTTGCTTCACAACCAGCTCGGTCAAACAATTGTGCTGCTATTATTTGGTTGAGAACGATTGTAAATGCGTGATTGCTTGAAGAAAAACAAGGAACGAACACGGATCGTCCATGAGTTTTTATCTCACTGGAGATTGTACAACAGTGATGTAAGGGGTTCTACACGTGCTGAAAAACTGGGTATGAAGCACAAATAACAGTTGAAGGAACCGATGAGTGACCGTAATTCCACAATGACAACGGAAAAAGGTGGGTTAAAGGGTGAAGCACGACGACCCGGATTTGGACTGAAATTATATTGCCAACAAAAACAACCAAAACACCTATCGGATTACCTGCAAGGTTGTAGTGAGGAAAACGACTTAACACAGTTTTCCGTTGTTCACTACAGTGCAAAAACAAGAGATAATCGTGATAGGTTTATGAACCGCAAACAGGTGTTCACCAGTGAATGAAAACTAGCAGGCCATAAACTCAAAACTACAGGGCAGAAAGTCAGACATACACAATGTGGAGTGTATACCGGTAATAATTTGCTCGTTAAGGGCGGCACTGAAAAATATTTACAAGTAGGTGCCCTTGGGTAGACAGACGTATGAGACAAAGTCAGCTGTTCAAGTTTAGTTTTTTGATCGATAATTCAGTGTACATATGAAACCGTTAAAAGTCCCCGGAGTAATCTTCAGGGAACAACAGTGTGGCGAACAAGCTCGTTTTCAGTGACTCATAAGGCTAAATACATAAAATTTATATGAAACATTGTTGTCAGGGCGAAACGAAAAAACGAGTAACCAGTTCCAGTGAGGTCAAACGCGTCATTAGTATATATGGGGACAACGTTTTGGTACAATTGCATCACAATTATCACGTAACTAAAATTGTAATCGTTTGATCGGTCATAGTGTGAGTGGTAGGTCACGGCAACCACAAAGTCTGAAAAAATGGCTTCTGTGCAAACAAAAGTGAATTATTCAGTCGGTTTCCGATCGCTTCAGCTGTGGCCTTTGACTGACCGCCCTTGACTCGGTAAATCAGACAGAAAGAGGCCGATTGATGGTATGGTGCGATTCGACAAGAAGTGTCACAATTCCGCAGATAACTGACTTGGTGATTCCGCTATTGACCCAGGCTGAATGATGCTCACAGATACGTTCAGACAAGCGCTTGGTCGAGCGACTCACATAACTAGTTCCACAGGAACAAGTAAATAAATATACATATAAGGAAGGTGCAGAAACGGGCGCTTTATCTTTTAACCGTAAAGACAGGGCTGGAGTAGGGTTGAAATTGACACGCAACCTGGCAGCACAGAATGTTGCACTGATGACACTGCTGCCTCTTAGATTGTCTCAGCAAGCCTGCCACATTGGACTGGCAACGATCGAACTGCCACGGTTTCAGTTACGTCACAATCTTGACGTCATTGTATCTAAACGTTGTCGCTGTGTGTATTGGTGACGGGCTTGACCTCAATGGAACTGGTTGTGTTTATCGTCCGTCCCTGACAACAATGTTCCGTATAAATGTTATGTATTTGGTCTGATGAGGAATAACCGAAAATATGAAATTGATGGACACTATGGAAGCTATACCATCAGCTTTTGATGGCGCCACGACAAAAACTACGAAAAAATCAATGAATATCTGTGAAATATTAAGTTAAATGATCGTGTTTGTATGCTGTCATAAGCTTTGGAGTAACGTAAAATAATACCCCAAAGGGATTACACACGTCTGGAAAGAAGGAAAATACTTTCAACGTAAAACTGTGATTTCGGTACGAATAATCAAGATGAAGCTACGAAAAAACTAACAATTTAGTCTATTGCCTCAATCATCCAGCAGAGATAATGTACAAGTCATTAGAATCAGCTGTGCAGGACTAGTAACGCTGTTCATTGAAATAACCGACGGAACACTATTCGCAGTTGATAAGGACCGAAATCATAAACGATCTTAACCTCCCGGCAACCATTATGAAATGGTGCATTTAGGCGACTACTAGGTCCATAAATTGACCAACGTTCGACCGGAATTTGTGTATCCGAGGTCTATCAAAATCAACTCGTGATGATTCTATAGTGAATAATATGAAGTAGATGCAACCATGGATGGAAATAAACGTATGCTCAAGGTAGTTAATCCGAGGAAGAGTCCATAAACAAGTAGCATCAGGAGATAATAAAATACTGTGGTCAAATCAAGCGTGCTGCAACTGACACGAAAACTCTGGTCAAATGGAGAGGGGAAGAAACAAAATGGACACGTCAGCGAAAGTTACAATGCACATACGATCAAATATCCGACTAGAAACGGACGGCAAATGCGGTGAGAGCATTGATACAGTAATTAATTCTACGTACGACCATCACAAACGCAGCTGTACTTATCGGAACTACCGGAAAGGAGATGAGGCTGAAGTAATACGGTGTTCCTTGACGGGAAAACGTACCCCCAACAAGGAGCCCTCCACACAGGAATGCACGTTCTCACCAATGGAGGGGCACCCATCTAGAACAAGGCTCAAGCATTTTGGTCCGGTATGTCGAACTCCCCACCATCAAAAAGTACGCCATATCACACTACGCTGTTCGACTCAACCCCCTTTCTTGTCCGATTGCCCTATCTTTGACTGGGTTCGTTCTCTTAAGCAATCTCCCATTCCGTGGGTCAACGTCTCGATACTTAGAAACGGTTACAAATCCTGTAAACAGACCGGCCGACTAATAGCAGTTGTATGACGACATTAACCGCATGAACGAATGTCAACATTGATGCAGCCAGAGGAATATACAAGGATAATAGACTCAAGAAGCGTTGAAGACAACCGGGAAGGCCAGCTGATTCATTTTGCGCAGCAACACAGAAATGCTTGAGAGAGTGAGAAGTCCCGTGTGAATTACGAGATATGGCGGGAAAGCAACAAACAAAACCGGCGACGGTGACCCACTTTCTCCATGAACGGGAAGGTGTGCGATAAACGTTACACGACCTGTGGGGTAACATCGGCAACGTTTTAACTTTACTTGTCGGTATCGCAGAGTCTCGTCGTGAATTTGAGTAACTGATGTCAAAATGGATAGGTTTACAAGACGACTGGTTAGGTACTTTGCGTCTTTACATTACCACAGGCGTTCTTTGTAGAGGGAAGCACCGCACCAGTGATCTTTTTCATAGTTAGTGGCCTCCAGTATTTCAACCATCATACATGAAAGGAACACTGGCTAACTAGACCAATTCGTTATATTTACCAAGTGAAGTTTTGTTAACCACCCAACAAAATTCATCTCAATAGGTGTCCATTAATCCAGCGGAAGTTACCACAATGGTTGCACGACTATTCCCTCCCGAACGGCATGATCTAGCGATCGTAAGGATGCTAACAAACTGGTTTAACGTAGGGTATTTCTTTTAAGACGTTGATACGACCATAGCCGCCTCGTAACAAAACGAGCGGTATAGTTGGCTGACTCTTGCACGTCAGTGTGGGCATGTTCACGCACATCACCTGGATTACGAATCATGATCGCATGGAAAATACACCAAGCACATACTTGAATAATGCGCGCGAATCCATAGCTTCCAACCGATACGGACTAGACCAACACTTCAAACGCGAACGCTCTAGCTGCATATGAACGACGTTCACCACCAAAGATTTGCAAACGTTTTGTTGATCAAACGCCAGTAGTTACATGAACATTTGTACGATATCAACAAACCCACTAAGCGAAAAAATCAGAGGTGGTTTGATTGCGACTAGGTCGTAACAGGTGAGCACACACCGGTCACGTTATGCCAACCCGCGACCGCATAAACACCGCAGATCACATGCTTATACGCCAGAGCGCAAACCAACTTATGAACCGTTCACCAGATGTTGAGTCCTAACCAAAGCGTATTTCAGATGTGATGTACGCAACAGCTTAATGTGATTCACTTCCATAAAATGACGAAGGAAGTACACACACAGGATGCACTCATACTGCATATTTGAATGACACTGTGAAACGTACAAAACTGCTTCAAGGCTGGGTGTCGCTATATGAGTAAGCACTGAAGTCAACACAATCAAAGTAAGAGCAACACGAGGATTGAAGAGTGCGGAACGTGGGCAATTGTTCAACAACGTTAGTAGTTAACACGTACTTACGGATTAAAAGTATATCTGACGCCACTGGGATATGCAAGATAACAAATAAGACGTTACATTAAATGTCACAACAGTTAGTATTTGAAACATGTTACCGAACTGCGTAAAGAACGCTGGGTCAGAAATGGGATCAGTCAACTACATTTACCTCCCAACTGCGCCAAACAACTCACGAGCTACCGTTGTCAATGACAGGGTCAATTGTAATACGTACGTAGCTCCACAGATTCATGACCACGTACCAATGAAGGTAGACGTAAGTTGCATTTCCGTTGCAGCCCTTCACTATTAGGAGGGAGTTTGAGTTCAAACTCGATTCCAAAAGCCGTCTGTAGTCACCTATTCTGAGGACTGCCATCCGGAGGGAGCAATGGAATCTGGAAGCAATGAGTCGTCTGCAATAGAATGATTGAATTACCATGTTGGTCTGAGCAAGGCTGAGGACTAACAGGATGAGGGGTCAAGAAGGATGACCTATGCATGCCGTGACAACTGGTGAACGTGAACTAAATCAGTTACTGAAAGATCTGACCTGCTGGAACGTCCAGGCTTGGGTGTGATTGTATGAGCTGGTGGTCACTGCAATAATAAGTACTTGTTGAATTCACACCCTGCAGGGCATGTGAAATTCAATTCACTTGTAAGCGTCAGATTTCATTAATTCATCTTGCATCGACATCTGCGACACGATGAAGAAATTTACAGGACAGCACGATCCATGACCAGCAGAGGAAACTGCACATCAAGCAATACAGCACCAGCACGGAACGTTTGAAACAGTGAGCATGGAGGCTGCCACTTCGAAATTCGATACTATATTATATGAGAAAATAGAAGTCAGGACTATCAAATCTTCCCAGCCATTAAACAATGGCCACAGCGAGAAAACTGAACAAATGTGGCATTTGTCGTGAGTTCAGTTAGTCACCTGACGAATGCGTAATGTGAAGTGCAATCCATACGGTAAAAGTAGCTACCTAAAAAGTTTACGAATCACAAGCGACACCTAAACCGGCACTAAGTAGTACTGGTTCATTCATTGGAGCCGATCTCAAACGATCAACGTCTTCACATATCTGGTTGAGTTCGCCGCAGAAACAAAAAACAGCGGATCAACTATTTCCAAGCCACATACGCTGCACGGCCCCGATGTGTTTAAAATAAAACGACCATAGCCCAGCCTTCCAAGTATAGGCTGATATACGACGGTTGTTGGTGATGTTTTGTTTCAGGGCGGCTATAGGCTACACATGGAAATCAGGCTAAACTGGGAGTTCTTGCACTGACACGGCATTTTTCGTGAACAGTACTTACAACTGATTGGCATAAAACACTCTAAACCGAGACACACAGGCTGATTTATAAGGATACAGGCAATAAGGCGAGTGCGAAATAGAAACGATGTTGCTGAGCTGAAGTTCTTGCGACTCGGAAGCTCCGGACAGATGAATGTGGAATGAAAGAGTAGCTAACTAACAAAATGAAAACAGCCGAGACCTGAGTAAATCAAGACAATTCTAAAACATCCTGAGTTGGGTGCACTTCCCGAAAATGCTTTAAGTCGACAACCACTGTTCAAAGCCAAGTGCGGTTACTGGCCCCGCAATGCCTTGTCACAACAGATAAAAACTGAATCCACATCATAAAGCACCAATGTGTGACAATGAGCGAAACCGGATGCGCCACAACGGAAACGGTCGACGGACCGAAAAGATGGGTACCGTTGGCAAAAGATGATGAAATTGTGAAGGAAACCTAATCCATCCACTAGCAAACCAGAGCACAATCTAACGAGCTTACCAACTTAGTAATTAGGCACAGAGTTTAAGCTACAAATGGATAGTCTTCTCGCGTGCTACTTAAACAATCCAACGACAAACGTTCGTATCTGGGATGAATGAATATTCACGTACTGTTAGAAGCAACCGTACGCTGAAGACAGAATACGATCGTTTCAACACACATTGAATACGAAGGAGGTCCACGTTCGACTACAAGAACTGTCTGCAAAATTGTCTACCCAGCAGCTGTTGTGACTCTGAAAATCAGCCTCCATAGAATCACGGATTTGGACTATTTGGCAAAATCCCAGAACTGACTTAAGGATTTGCACGCTACAGCAACCCACCAAGCGTACGTCATAAGAACTGCAGGTGTTTCCGGATGACAGAAAATCCCACACTTCCAATTACGAGTTTATCATCCAAAATAAACCGCCCAGAATGGACTATAACAGCATGAACCAACCCAAAGGAGCAAAATTATCCTCCAATGACACATCAGATTGCCAAAACGGCGACAGAAAAAAGTACAATGAAGTATATATAGGTCAACCGTGTAATTTAGGAAGGTTGGTCGCAACGCCATAGAATACATGAAAACGAGGTAATTAGAAAAAAAACCAATGCTGTAATGGGAATGGAAGTAAGACAATGGACCAGGTCGAAAACGTTGAACTTCAAAATCAAAAGTCGGCGAGTGTGTCTGGGCACATAATCAGACGTACCACAGAAGAAACGGACGGGCTGTTGAACGATCAGCCACAGCTCGATATGATGTTGAGCAAATTCCCAAGTACAAATAAAGAAAGTCAAATTCTTAAGGTCAAAATTTATTTTACAGCGCATCATCACAAAAGGTAACTCAATTATATGTTGTCACATGGACGCTTTGCAGTTAGTCAGCCTAAGTTGGACAGCAGTGAAATGGAACAAAAGTTCACGATCACGCACGTTGCGGAGAACAGTAGAAGTGATTAAGTCCGGAGAACGTTAAAGTAATTTAAGATACTGCACAACTGTCAAAAAACCAAGAAACCACCCGTCACCAGCCGCACGTGACGTGTAAAGCGAGAACACATACTGGATCAGTAATACTCTTCGTTCTGAAAGTTCGGCGACGATAAACAGAAAATGAGTTGATGTCAATCATAAAATTACGTTCAGGAAAGCGCGGTCATACCAAGGATAAACTGTCAACCGCGAGAACAACAGACGAACAAAACCGATGACTGCTTAGTGACGCACTCGCATGAGAAAGCGTAAATATTTACAAAGTGGCAAAAGAAACCGCAAACAAGCTTTTGAACGCCTGACAGGACATAGCAATCCTACGGATGAATCGACAATATTCAGCAAACGAATAAAAAACAGGGTTTGAGTAGCGACAACCAAAGTACGGAAAGCGAAAGACATAAACGGTTAACCGATCATGACATCATTTCTTTCCTGAATAGGACTGAGACGTTATTTGGCAGATAAAATCAGCAATTTGTGCGACATACACAAACTGGAGACGTTATCCACGGGTTCGAGTGATGGGGAACTATGGCTATGATCGGGAACAGCTTGAAGGCAGTTTCGAGGTGGTGAGATACATATTCTCTCAATTTCTTTGTTAGAGAAATTTTCGTCTGTTTGCCTGACCACTGGAGTCATCTTTTTGATCACGGTCGCCAGTTTGATTAACATTTTCTGCATCAGCAATCGCCTGACAATCTTGTGCGCCACCAGTCTCATCGTTAGGTGCACACGTATTTGAGGATGAGCCGACAGTTCCGCGTTGCTTTAGTATTGTCCAATCAAACACATAATCAAACTGGTGACTCAAAGTACGGAAGAGAATTCGGAAAAGTTGCCTTAAATACATATAGTCAGGAACCTCCTCAAACCGCAGACCACGGCAATAATCCAGATACATCCTAAACTCAGATGGAAAACCTTTACACAAAACCTCCACAGTTGTTGATATCTTCTTCTCGCTGATTCTTTCATATTTCTGGCGTTTGGTAGCGCCCTGGAACGGCAGAAAAGATTATTATAAAGTAAAAGGTTGAACATGAGTAAAACAGCAAACTCTGAACGGAAAATAACCCGTAAGAATGACATTTCAAAATGAATGTACATTTTAGAAACATTTAGAAATCGCGAGCGCCCTCATCTCTTGTCGAAGAGCATCGATAACAGTGCCATGGTCAACGATTTCATTATCTTGTAACCAAAACTAATGCACCTAGGTGAGTTTAGACCTCGCAGTTCAACTGCTCTTGGAAAGACAAAAGCCCTGGGGGGAGTGACTCAAGCAAAACAATGGTTCACATTATTGTTATTGAAGTTAACACGAAATCCGAGTCTAAAGCAAAACTGGAACCACCAAGTACCACAATGTTAGATGAACAGAATGGGAAAACGAACAATTAACAGACTAAACATCAGACGTATAAGATGTAGACTACGTCGATCTAAACAACAAGAAGTTTGCTGGATGAAATCGTACATCGCATCCTAGGCCAAAGATGAATATATGCATTAAAGACGACAGCAAAACATCCTACGCTGACATTAACCCTAAAGCCTCATACACAGCCAGCGAAGTGTCGAGTTCATACTCTTGTAATAGCACGACAGCATGAACGCCTGGATACTCGGGAGAACAGAGATCAGTTGAGAACTTCAGCCCAAACATTCGCGCCGTAATTCAACTCATCTTCAAGAACAAAGGGTCAATCTTATTCCAATACCCAACCTAGAAGGTCAGTAAACTATAGTTCGGGCATTTCGGCCGTTCCGCCGTTAACTATCTAGACAATGATAGATCACTCGTTGAGATAGTAAGAGGGCGAATGAGCTAATTCAAACGGCTGAAAAGGATATACGCTTCTTTCTGCAGCTAAAAGGGGACCATTTGACAAACGACGTCAAGCGCAACTCAATGTCTGTTACAACCCATACGTGTGCTATAAAAATAGTACGCTTAATTATTTCGACTCATACGCTGTTCATTTCACTCACAGCTGAAATGCCGTTAACATAGACCGAACAGATGGGAAACTGCTGCAACGAGTAGCTGACTGAAATAGGCTGATGACTCAGAGACCACGACGTGGTGAACTTGCTCCTCGAAAACTCATGTCATCAATAACCAAAGGTATGATGCTAACAGTTAGCTCATTCACGATACTGTCGTGTAATGGAAACCCGCAGCGAAACAATGCTCATTCGAACACACTAGTTAGCGTTGGATGCACAAAAATAATCGAGACGGCCCATTAGGTTGCTGTTTTTGATTGCATAGTAGATGAGACTGTATGTGCCTCCTTCTTGTCTGCCTGTATTTTTAAAAGGTAAGCAATCTGGATGTTTTACGTCAGTATGATGACAGTAAACGACATACTGACAACGCAACACATTTCCCTCTGACATGAAAGTCAGTTACTCAATTGTTGTCCACTCACCCGCAAACCTTGCCAAGGTAGTGAACCGCGATTAAAATACATGAGAACATATCCAAGGGACTCCAGGTCATCACGCCGAGACTGCTCGATACCCATATGAGCATTAATACTAGCATAACGAGCAGTACCGGTGAGATTTTTGTCTTCTCTAGGAAGTGGAAAAGGATAGCAACAGAATTCCTAAACCAACTTGTAGGAGATATGACGTCCACTGCGCGGATCTCTGTATCGTTTGGCAAGTCCGAAATCAATAATATACACCTTGTTACAATGACGTCCAATACCCATCAAAAAATTATCCGGTTTGATATCACGATGTATGAGATTTTTATTGTGAACATGTTCGATTCGAGCAAGCATCTGATCAGCTAACATCAGCACAGTTTTCATGGTGAAGCGACGACAGCAGAAAGTAAATAGATCCTCCAAACTGGGTCCTAGAAGATCCATAACAAGTACCCAATAAGTTCGAGATGCGCCGTACCACCTGAAACCAAAGTAATATGAAAAAACTGCACAAACTTTGCTTGTGGTATGCCGACAGCGCCTGCAAGCATGCGGTACACTCTGTGCTCAAACTGCAATTGAGGATGTTTCGCGTAGATGTTTTCCATCTTTACGGCCACCTCCTACAAAAGAAACAGTACGCTACAATAAATTGCCCACAGCAAGTTGTGATTACAGACTTAGGCGAAGAGCAAACAAAAAAGATCAATCAACTAGATAAGCAAAAAACGCAATGCGACTGATGAAACCTCGAGTGTTGGCCGATAGCATGGAAACGAACCGGTGACATGAGGCAACTGTAAATTGGAATGTGAATTTGGTTATCGAAAGAACTGCTCCTAAATGGAATAGAAAATGTACTGTTTTAGCTTGCAATGGATAAGTTAGCAACTAATCATGAAATAGTTTTGAGCCTAGTTGCTGCGTTTACCCTTGCTTAGGTCACAACAGCCTGACAGTAGCCAGTCCATTGTGACCTCGAATATCACAGAGAATTGAACAGTCTGTAACGCAAAAAATTAAATCCAACGTTCAGCAAATCGATCTGGATTTTGAAAGATCACAACGGATAAACTTACGACAGATAAAGATCGAGTCACCTGTCATATAGCACAACCCATCAAAAATCTTTTTAATAATGTAACGTGTGATCAAACGGCAAAAAAGGTTAATGATACAACAGTCTTTGTGACTTATTGAGGGCAAGTACCTCGTGATAACAAATGTGACGTCAACGTCTCGATAAGTGTTGTCTACCAATGTGTGTTGATTAATTTTACAGACATTCAAGTGCATGTACGCTATGTATCACGACGCGCCAATCGATCACAGGTCACATAATTAACAGTGCACCATCACTTTCTTACTCAAGGAATCTGTAGCGCACCAATTTTGAGATGATGCACATTCTCTGTAATAAACCAGAAGCAACCAAACCTATGCCCAAAAAAAACAACTGGTTGTGAGCATACACATGAAGAGGTTTCGGTCGATATAAGACAGACCCGTAAACTTTCTTTCTTCTGGTAACTGTTGCATTCGTTTCAGGTTAGTCATCCGTTCACAACTGATGACGAGTGCTCACTATAATCAAACACATCGAGATCTCAACGCTAATGTTATAAGCATACGCAACATACAAGAGCATTAGATGTCAAGCAACTCAAAATAGATGGGAACAGCCAGTGTCGATGTCACCAAGCTCGGCCATTTTAAAACAAGCACGTCGACGCATGAACAATAATCAGAAACGTCTCCGAACTTGACCAAACATTCCGACTAGATCGTCTGTTTCAAAGCACAAAGGTAGTGTTGGAGACCACAAATCCCACCTACGAAACGCGAATAAAGGTTGTTAATCGGTGTTATACGTGCCGTCGGTAGTCGATATGTGCGAAGCCGGGAGGACAATGCAACTGCGGAAACAATCGTTCAATAAGCTACAAAGCCTTGTTCAAAAGTAAAACGTGCCAGTTATTCATCTCCACAAGCCATACGGGTTTGGATAAGTAATATGCATGCCTAATTCAGGCTTATCAAATCGTGCTCCGTGTGTATGAACTAGGTTAGGCTGAAAACGGCACTCTGATAGCGTTTATGAGCTGCGAAAATCGACCTGGGGCAGCTGAGATGAGTGAGAATTACCACGGCACGAAAACAAATTTTAGAGTGGGCTTGAAGAACCCAAGCTTGGTATTGAGACCATTCCCGGCATTAATGTGAGTGCGAGGAAGACGCTGTCTCGCATCTGCCGAAGGCATGCAGACCAAGTTAAACAAGTAGAACGACCGGACTGGTCTGTATGGAATGCATTTCACACTTTCAAAATGTAGTTGCACATCGGGATCGAGTTCGTCCCACGTCCGTGACTTTCACTTTAAGCAATCCGCTTGGGAATGATAGTTTCACAAGCTTGGATGATACCACCTGCTGCTGGGACATTCTTGACAGCAGTGACGGTATTTCTTGAGTTTATCAACCTGTCACCCGTAGATACCACGCTGCCAGTAGGCTTAGGACAAAACAGAACCACCGAGGTTCCCGTGAAGGGCCGAGATGTCAGATATTAATATCCTGTATGGAGTTACCAACGGCGTCGCCTGCTTCCAATGAGCCAATGACGATATTACGTGAGAAGAAAGTCCCGATCGCACCCTTACGTTTGGCAACGTTGCTGTTGGTGGGAAATACCCCGCTGAACACATGAACCCGACAGTCCTTGTGTAAAGCCCAAAAGTATTATGACAGAAGTTTGAAAAGGGAGTATAAATGTTGCGCTACAAAGTTGCTACGGGAATTACGGAAGCTTGGACCAGAGACCAAAATCCTTGCAGGAACTACAGCCTCCAAGTACAACAATGGGCAGTATGAATGGTGGCTTATCAATCGCGAAGAAAATCGCGCTTGTGACAAAATGTCTCCCATATAACTTCTTGGTGCCTTTGAAAACAGGATCACTCAATCTCGCTGTGGTTACAATAGATTAAAAATCCCTTAGGTATTCAAAACTGACGCTTCTGACGTAGCTGTTTCCGCACCACTAAACAGGAATAGACGACCCGTTACCATCTTCTCGAGAGCCCGCTTAAGCGACATCAATCACTCGCAGAGGAAGAGACATAGGTGATACTGTTACAGACCAGCGCGCTTTGTAACTTTCGTGTATGATGCGAAACGGGATTTTTTTTAAAAAAAAACAAGAACCAAACGGTGACAAGTTCAATCTCACCTGTTTGTAGTGATGTTGACTACAGGTCTGCCACTGAAAACGAAGTGGCGAACAAGCTCTTCCAAGATATTATCTCGAACACTAATTGATTCACAGCAGTCAACTGTACAAAAAATCTGTGATGTAGATGACTCGCACAGCGCATTTTGTTCGACTGAAGAACATTCCGTTCCCCCTAGCCGTAGTACGGGGCCGTGTTCGTTCTAAGTGCATAAACCTCTTCAAACCACCAGACAACAGTCTGATCAAAACTGGACACTTTCGAGAGACAGCAAGGGTCCTGAAGATGCTGTAGCATTTGTTAACTTTCTCTACACTCGCCGCCTATGCTCTTTTTGTGAGTAATATAACTGTTGGCAGTTCTGTCCAACTGAAGGTTGCTTTGGCTGCCATCTTGAATTTAAACACTTGCTTGTGTTCGACCACTGACGGCCGAAATTTCGTTCGGGTTGTACCATTGGCAACGTGTGACATTTTATACTGATTCCACTTATCTACTGACGCAGCTGCCGATATCTATGCATATTCTATTACAGGAACATCGCCGAATTGTTGTGCGACGTATATCGATTTGACTCGACCTCGGGGTATTAAGTTCCACTGGTACTCAAGCGAACCCCTGAAACGAAACACAACGCAGACTTTACAGATTTCGGGGGTTCACAACGAATACACACTGACTAGAACTTGGGAGCACTTGCGTCCCCTCCACGCACCCGTCTGGAAGAGTCCTCGAAAATCATCAGTAAGTTCAACTCATTTTTGTTGTGACATACGGCCCTCCATACATTTAGATCAAGGCTCATCTCTTACGTCCCATGAACCTGTCTTCTCAAGTGGCTAAGGGACTGTAACGAGCAAGACAACCGGAACCAATCCGTCATACAATGGACCAAGTCCAACTGCTGAACGGTGCCTCACAGAATGCAATAAGCTTACTTCTGAGACCTAAGAGATTAGAATCCAGCCATCAGGAGCCAGTACTAATCAACAAATCGAATCTAGCTGTGACTCCGTTCTGTACTACCATCAACGCTACACCACATAAGTCGTTGCTTCGTCATAATCGCAGATCCACCTCGAGTCTGTTCTGATGGGGCGACACTTCCAAATGTGATTCTCTGATGGCAAACGCTGGAACGCAACCTAGAATGACCTGCATTTACCTTCATAACGAGCACAAAGAGATAGCATTGAGGCATCCGTCGAATTTGCCTGGCACTCTTAAGAAACTGTTTTATGGGCTAACTCCAATAGCAACAAACCGCAGAAAATTTAGCTAAGAACCGATACTTATATATCGTTCATCGACTTCACGTACTGATGCGCATGTAAGTGTGTTTGAGAACGTAGAAATTCTACATCTACAGCAACAAGCTCCTCACTACTAAGTGAGTCACTGAATTCAGGTAGGATCTTCAGAGAAAACATTGTTCTCTTTTATCCTACCACTGAGTCAGAAATTCGAGGTGGAGTCCCTCAAGCCAACCATCTGCTGCGTAAACGACCGGGAAGTATAAGTTATCGTTGCGCTGACAGACCAGTCTACCTAGTTACACTTTTCCTCTTCTGCTTCTAATTTCTCCTCCCATTAGGCCGAGATGACCGGTAAATATTGGCGCCTTTAATGACCGCCCTCTTTACAAACAGGTCAGCAAACCACCCTGATGAGCTCTGTCGAGTCTGGAATTGGATGTGTGCTGTCTCCGAGATGCGCCTTTAGGGTTTCAGTGTTGTCTTTCACCTGTGTTCACTCGTGGATAACGTTATGGGTTAGCGATTCTTTCTCAGAGTCTCGCTTAGTTTGCCGACGCAGACCAGTTTATTGGTCATATCTGTTCCAACAGAATAGTTCACAGTTTATCAAGAACACCTACGACGCCCTCGGGTTTTCCGAGGCAAGCTTAACATTGAGACAGCGTGCACGCTGACTATATGAACACACAACTCCGTGACCTCACCACAGAAGGGCGAATAAGTAGCACGATTAGTGTCCGGGCGCGACGCATCGACAATGTTGGTCGAGATCGACGATTACGGTTACGCAAATCTTACTGACTCTACACTCCACTGAGGTACGCATTTTTGCACAAACGACGGCAACACATCGTTTTGGGGTCCACTGCAAGTCAACCATAGACGCAAACCGACCACATCGCCCCTTGCTAGAGCTGACGCTACTCAACTAGAGAATGTCCTCCACCTTGAAGTAAACACCTTGACTCTGATCACGCCGTTATTTGTGCCTATTTCGTTTTACCGCATGTTCAGAGATTTTGCAAACACAAAGTACTTAGTTGGAAATCAAACGAGGCTACACTGAACACTTATTAAACAGCACTGACGGCCAAACAGCCTGAAGCAAAACGACAGTGATGTAAACGAGCGTTGGGAAGAAACCTCTCCTCTTATGAAAAGGACTATCTAAAAAAGGCACAGCAGATGCGACAGAAATGGATATCTGCTGATTCTGTAGAAGTTACGCACAAGCATCGATTGATCCCCCTGACTCTGAATACAACAGACTGCCGTGAACTGAAACGTAAATTTACGAGTAGTCTGCGTACGGACCACTTCGCTTCTCAGCAAACCGAAAGGGTGGGGAAGGCGTTTTACCAGGAACAGCCGTATTGTTTTCCCAGATTGGTGGGAGCAATTGCCGTCGACAAGGTGGCAGTAGGGATATACGTCAAAAAAGATGCCTGGCAGATCATCTGGCGTAAACCAAATTACTCTGCCGTTGATGATACGATTGGCTATGACACTCCCGAGGAAAAGCCGTGGGAAAACTAAATGGTTGTAGAGTCCAAACTAATAAAAAAAGTTTAAAAAATCCCAAGTGCGGACCTCCTTCCTTTCACTTTTCTAAAGGATGGTAGGAGGACTGCTATCCTAATTATGGTGATGGTGGTGTTAGTGATGAGATTTCCCTGTTCCATATGAAAAAATGAAGAGGCTCAGAACAGGTGCACATCATGTCATTCCCACTTTCCAAAATGATGTCAACACATCACGTGACAACCACAGAGGTATTAGCCTTGTATCCACCGCAACCAAGATAGTCACGGGTGGATCGGACATATCTTCGCCTTGCAACATACACTGAAGCATCAATACTCGTTTTCCCAGCCAAAGATCGTGATATTTTTGGATCCAAAAACTGCTTTTGATTCGATCGTCCAACAGTCTGGGGCTGTCTCCATTGCAGAAAAGTCCCAGTGAAGTAAAAGAACTTGCCGAAGTCGTAAACCTGCTATGAGCTTAGATTGCACAGTTATAGAGATACCTCGAGCGTTCGTCGATTCCCATGGTGTTTAGCAGAAATGTCCGATCTCCCTCTTCCTTTCTAACCATACGATGGATGACATTATCTAAGGAACACTCGGCGAATCCACGCATATCGGGATGAAGCATTTGCCAGACGGCAGGTTGACTGATATTGAGTACAGGGACGACGTTGCTTTACTTAGTCCTCTTGTAGATTATTCGAGTCCGGCTAAATTGCATGGCAGATCTGTATGGTATGCACTCTGCACCTTCAAAGTGTAGTGTTGTCAAGAGATTGGGTTGAAACTGACCGTCTTTGTTATTGCAGGTTGACCGCTCGAGGCTGACGACCACTTCATCTAGCTTAGTAGTCACCTCATCAGCTGACGAGTTTTCCAAGGGGACAGTGAAAGCAAGTGGCGCATTTCCTAACCTCCATCATTTGTGTCACTTATGTTGATTAAAGACAGTTTACAATGTGCGCGTGCGCCCAGTTTTCCTCTACTTTATTCGACCCCCGTTGTTTCAACCAGTGACTCAGCATCAAATAGGCTGACTGTGTGGCGAATGAGATAGTCTGCAACCGATAGCCGGGGCAATCAAAATAGTTCTCTGGTTAGGTCATTGCTGCTAATGCCGACGGAGCGTCTACCTCACCATGAACTGTCTGCAGTGGCTTCTGACAGCTGTAGTAAATCAAAAGGCGAACAGGCGATGGCGTGGTCATGGGCTATGAGCCTTGTCTACCACTGAACAACACTGGTGGGTGCCATTTACTTGGTTCGGGAGTTCGCGAATATCCATACCACTGGTTGGAAACTCTCTGCCCTGACGGTGCGTCACATTCAATGTCCAGTTTGTATTCGCGAAATTGTTGACTTCTTTTCCACAACGCTTCATTGTTTTTTCCATTTTCTCACATATGCACTTCATTACTACTCAACAGTGGAATAACGAAATCTGTCAACAGTGCCATACTATCGCACCTGGTGGATTCGAATCATTTTGTCAATGTGGCGAACGCATTTCGCCCAATCTACCGAGTTAAAGCCACCCAGTCGGGGGCAGTGAGACGTAGGATTCTGTTCACAGCTGAAGCAATAGGAATTCGCCTGTACAACCCAACCCTGTGTGCCCAGAAACGTTTTGTTTAGGCTTTGGATCTGACATGGCCAACCCCACACCCTGTTAGCCTGCCAAGACCCACGGTTCAAGTGGGCCTTTAATTGCAGCGCGACAATGAACTGACTGGCCTCATTAACCACCAGCTTCCCGTTGACCCCCTTTAGTGATTCCCCTGTAAAATGTGTGATATAAATGTGATGTATTTAGCATGATGATGAATCGCTGAAAACGGGCTTGTTCGTTACAGTATTTTTTATTACTCATTACTCTACGAACCAGTCAAGACCAACGGCAGCCAGAGCCATACTATCTAGGGATACAGCTCAAAGCCGAAAATGACGCTGTCTATTTAATTGCTGAGGCACTGCGAATTCTGACGAATATCCGTCTTGTCCAGATAACTTACTAGAATGTCTCCGGTTGCGACGCGGTTTTTAAGCTCCGCGGTAGTGTAGCTGTTGGTTGTAGACTCGAACGCATCTAAAAGCTCGAACACCTTTTCCTGTCGCCCAGCTACCGCCCAGTGGTGCGGCGAAATGCATGATTCGACCCATAGCTCTACCCAGTGTATGAGTGGCAGTTGTTGGTCAATAAACCCGCGGCGCGTGCCCAAGCATAATCACTTATATGACCGCTCCGCAGACCTAGTTGTAATGTCCTAATAGAACTTAATTTAAGGGAGGTGTGAACAATCAACAGGAGGCATACTTAGGGGTATATCGCGGATATTTCCAACAGAGTTAAAGCAATTACAACAGACTAATGACGGAATATCCCTGAAACTTGTGGGACAAATCTAGAGCACCCCAAAAAAAGTATAGATTAGTCTGTCACATGACAAAACGACCAGTGTCTGTACTCCAGCAGCAACATCTACAAATACATATATATATTATATATATATATAGGACATACCAAATGATACCAGCGCTCTTCTAAGTAACACCCACCTCAACCGCACTTCGAGTGAGTCAAACTTAGTCTACTTGACTAACAAATGTAAAGTTGTTTAATGGCCGAAAGTATTCTATTAGGATAGGACCGGTTGCACGGAGACACAGCACGGATTTCCTGAACAACAATATACCATTTAACCACTCACCGATGATCGACGAGCGACGGTTTACGGTGCAACCACAAGCTTCCTTGAGTGCACGAGCATTCTTAGAGATATTATAAATCGGTAGCCTAAAACATCACATTAGAAAGTAATGCCCTAGCAGCTCAATCTTACACATAAGTAGGGGAACAAGACTATCCACGTGTAATTCGTAACAATAACGTGACCAACACTACGTAATCCAAGCTTTGGGATGGATTGCACGTACCCATTGCTAAGCAGTTAAAAATCCCCTGGGATCATCATAATAAACATGCACAACTGTCAAGATCCGAAGTTTAACGGGGGAACTACAGACTGCACTAGAATATGAATGGAGGCACATTAGCACAACAATCAGCGAAGCACCAACCTGAAACATGGCTATGTGATACAGCAAAAGTCCAAAACGAAGCGGAGGAAATACACCTAACCAAATTCCAGGGCTTTCGTGAAATTGACCAAATGTTTCGCAACTGGGTCCATTCTAAACTTGCGGCCGTTTTAGACACTATTACGAAAGATAATAAATTCGACGAAATATACAATGCAGTGAAGTAGATCGTGAAAAGCATCGACGTTGATAACGTACAACGGAAGCTTGCTAACAACTGAAATGTATTGATAATTTTGTCGCGAAATGCATGCACCATAGGTCTGTCTGCTGCACACTAAGCTGCATGGATGATCACACACTGCCCTCTCGTTGCACTCGCCTCGGTCAGTGGTGTCCTGAGGATATTGTGGTTTAACACGACTGAACTCATAAGGAGCGCAATTTGTTTGCAATGATTGCGGACCTAACTACGTCACGCACAGTCAGCTTATTTGTTTTGATGTAAATGAACAAGGCTGAACTACATTCACAGACTGCTCGGATGTAAAAGGGTAGTTACTGGATAGTATCTCAGAAGGGTTTGATCAGCCGGACTGGATCGATACAAGGCGGGCAAAGGTACGATCACACATACGACCGTCCAGCCAAACGGCCGGCAATTGATAGCATCGAGCGGATTCTGGACACGAAAACCACTGGCTTTGTGGCCACATAATGACTGCCTCACCTGTCGTGGATTGAAAATGATGCTCATACTTCATTCATGTTAAAAGTCACACTACGCAAACTGAAGCAATTATACATCAATTAGTCACTAACACAATTTAGCAGAGTCGAACTACTACAGCTGTGCGCATCCCACGGTCTGTATATCTCGAGCACCGCATTCTAACACAGGAAGCACTGTGTTACTTGGAGACCTCCGTGTGCTTCTCAGCAGTGGAGACATTCGGAACATATAGCAGTCAGTTACAGGTGGTGCCACTCCCCAACAGAGTGGACTGTCGTACCTTTTAGAGCAACCACCAGGACTCGGACCATGCTGTTATGCGTGCCCGTTTTGTTTTATCATTTGCCCAGAGGACATACGCTCGTAAATGCAAGGTGCTTAACTGGCATTCGAGCGATGAGGATGTAAAGAACGCTTACCAAAAGGCGTTGGTGGACAAGTTGCCCAGTTCGAGTCAGGTGAAGGATTCTAATGAACACTGGGAACAAATCGCCGAAGCTATGAAAGCGTGCTGTGAACAGGCATGTTCCGATGGAGCTATTCAGTTACGACATAAATGGATTTCCATCACGTCGATAAACCTCATGAAGGAACGTCGATCGATCCCACCTGGTTCTGAATATGATGACGACCTCGTGAACTTAGACGCAAGCTGACTAGAAGTTTGCGCAAAGACCGCGGGCAATACTTGGTCAAACAATCGGAAGAGATGGAAAAAGCCTTTTTATCTGGAAATAGCATAAGGCTTTTTTCCCTGATCCGTGGTTGTACTGGTCGTCGAGT